>JAKWBI020000115.1:0-107717 GCA_022664585.2 Zalerion maritima | reverse complement strand
CCCCCCCCCCCCCCCCCCCCCCCCCCCCCCCCCCCCCCCCCCCCCCCCCCCCCCCCCCCCCCCCCCCCCCCCGGCCCCCCGCCCCCCCCCCCCCACAGGTTTGATCCAACTCGCTGGTGGGACTTGGATTTCCATGCTTGGAGGGGGGACAACGATGACCAAGGACATTTTGGGGAGGACATCACTGTCGCAACTCCTCCGATGTGCTCACCAGAAACTAGAGCCTCGAGGCTCGGTGTTCTGGCGACGAGGGTGTGGGGGTGGACGCGTATATCCTAAAGGCTTGGGCAGATGTCGCCGTTTACTGCAGCGCGCATTTAGAGCCCATGAGACCGGGAGTTTGCCTTGCACGATTGCGAGGCGTGGAAGAGCGAATTCTCGACATTTTAGAGCCGGCCCGAAGTCCGCTCTCCTTGAGGAGAATAATGTACGTTACGAGGTTGTTTTAGAATGTCCGCGACGTGGTCGTTGGGGCGCCACGGTAGTCTGGCAGCGACGCTTGACGAGGTATGTCTCTGACTTATGAATGCTGTCGACGTACAGCACGAGTACTCGAGGCGTACTAGCCGCATTGTGCGACCAGGACAGTAGAGTCTTTCCCTCTAGAATCCTGCATCTCTCGGCTAGCGACAGTTCACGAACAGTCCATCCACAGGGAGCGCGAGGAACGACATGCCCAATTTACGGGACTCTGTCTCCTGGTGCTGTTCGACCTACTCGGACGACAACCCCAGTAAACACGGTACTGGCCAGAGGCCAGAGCCAATCGCTTGAGCCCCTTTGGAGATTGTTTGCCCGTATCCCGCGTCGTCCGACTTTCGGTGCCGTGCAGTTCCGCCCCAAACTCGAATCGATAATCGACGGATTTGACGTTGGCGTCCATGTTAGGCCCCGAATGCTCCTCCTATGGTTGCAAACATCGACTAGAGATGACCCAAGAATCAACCGACGGCGAGGCTACCGTCCGCCTACAAGGCGTACGCTTGGCTAATCCTGAGGCCTATGATCGAGGTCTCCTTCGTCGCCCCTATGTTCTCGGGACCAAATAACCCTTGAGGTCACGTCATTCCACAGTACACGGTATTTCGTTACGACGTATTCGAGATATCGGTAAGGCACCTATAGTCCCAGAGAAAAAGAGCGACCGCGTCAATCAAAGCCTTCTTCAGACCCGAACACCACAATATTTTCGTCCCTCCTACACAAATCTCGCGGCCCATCGGATTTCGACCTACGTTTACTCTTCCTCGATTCACCAGACGAAACATCATCATTCACCGTCCCTGTTGCCTCCTGCTCCGATTTGTGAGCTAGCGCGCCTCCGACAGCACCCCCGACAATGGCGCCGACGACCACCACCACCACAACTATGACAAGAACCCAGAAGACCTTCTTCTGCAGTCCGCACCAGGTGCGCAACCTCCCCTTGGGCCGGTGTCCGTCCATGGACTCGACTACTGATTCCGGTGCCGAGTTGTTGTCCGTGCCGGGGTATTTGTCTGCCCCTGACGATGACGAGGCGACCACCCCGTGTTGCAGTTCGGTCAGTTCGGTCCCGGAACTTGGTCCTGCTTGCGACACTAACGGGATGCTGCCAGCATTTCTCTGTACTTGAGGAAGTCGGAGGTTAGTTGGCCACTCGGGCTACTACTTTCGGAAACGACGGGCGGCAGTGGGGGTGAGAGTCGGAGATGTCGAAGACGAGGAATGGAGAACTACGGGTAGAATAGAGAGCACCGACAAGGACGAGGAACAGATCGGGGAGTTGAATCGGCTAAGAGATCAAGACTGTGGGATGGAGGGGGGGATACATGGAAGGGTTTAAAGAGTCTCGGAATCGTCGGGCGGGAGATGTTTCGGCAGGGGTGGAAGTGGGCATTGGGGTGTGTTTGGATAAAGGCCCGTTTGGAAATGGTGGGATAGGTGTCACCTTAAAGACAGGGAATTGGGCAACAGAGGAAAAAGAAGGGAACACGACTTGCCATTTTGTTTGTTTGTGGATGATACACAGCAGAAGAGGGTCACCAACGATCGCCTATGGCAAACCGGGAATGTATGTGTTTCAGAGGTGGTAGGTATAGTATACGACCAAGCTTGGGGGGTTCGTTGTGGAATCTCGGCCTTCGGTGGGCACTAGTGCTAAGGGCGGATGCGTCTCTTGTCTTTCTTTTGAAGGGACACCAGCAGCCGACCATGCTTGTCTCACCCGGTCTTTGCCTTAGTGTTCGTTAGTTGTGGTTGTGGATATCAGGCAGTTTAAGCCTTTCGTCTACACCCTTCCCAGGAATGGCGCATCACTTTGTGATATTAAACCTTCCTGCGATGATGGTGCCCGGACCCGGCCAGTCAGATAGCAGGCTTACCCCCCCCCTCCTCAACCAACTCTATTTTATATTGGAGGTATCCCAGAAGTTACTGATTTCAAGCAGCATATAGCGCGGCATGGGGCGATGAGAGGCGAAAAGGGGATGCACTGTCGGGTCTGTTGCAAGCTGTTGTCGAGTAAGTCGCCGTAGCATATGTCAGATGGGAAAAAATAGAGTGCCCCCGATGTTATATGGGTTGAAGGAAACAGGGTGGAATGAACTGGATCTGGGACGGACATCTCGGCTAATAAGCAGAGTTCCATGTAAATCATTATGCTGGCCATTCGGCAAAGCACAGCGCAGCAAAGTCCTTTTCCGTCTGACGGGGAGTTTTCTTTCCAGGGCAAGCGAGAAATGGATACAAGTCTATCGACCCAAGGATGTCGAGGAAGGCTAAGGACTCGGCAAGGGCTCTACACTCCCTTGATGCAGCAAAAACGGCGGAGTGGCCATGACGGGGGCTTTCGATACGGCGGACTTGCCCCCCCCAGTGTGACGTACCCCCAATAAGCAGCCCTTAAAAGGACCATCCTTGCCGAAAGTAGATACTCAGTGAGATCCACACTAGGGGAGTCCCAGATTTGGACTGGTGGCTTGTTTTATCGTCGGATTCCTTCTCTCTGTTCCGCGTCGCGCGACCACCACACACATACATGTTCCTATACAAGTAGTACGTGTACGTATAGAGCGGTGGGGAGCGAGCATAGTGCACATGGAAAAGGCGGAAAGATGGCCGTACCGAGAGATCATGAATATCCATGGCTGTCTCTCCGACAGCGCGATTTACCAACAATGTACCTCTTCCGTAAAGCAACAGAATTGGCTACCGAACGAATAATCCCGATTGGACTTGGGTGTGGTAGCATCCGTGGCCTTCTTCATCTCGTTGAGAATGCCTGCCGCGTGCTCCAACGGTACCAGCAGTAGTATGCAGTTGAGTTTGAGTCTGGGAAATGCATTTTGATGAGCGTGGGGTGCGGATCAAAGGACAGTCGTATATAATATCTCGGATTTGCCAATGGCTGGGTGGCAAGCCGCGAAACACCTTGCCATGGTGCAAGGAGGGCCGAATTGTCTGCTCAGCACCCTTCGGGGATATTTTTTTTTCTAGCGTATCCATCACATGAATTACCGATCAAGATTCCCTCTACTTTTATGGTTTGGGATCCGCCTTTATTTCCGAGGTGGTATCACCTCATGGGGGGGGAGGGGGGGGGTCCTTTTAGCTTGCCGGATGCGAATGCTCCAACAACACCATGGCACCCGGTCGGCGACTCTATCTTGCCTGTCTTCTTGCATTCGCCTAGTGATGAAATATCATTGGATATAGGGGACGTGATGGCGAGGGAAAAGTGGTTTATCTTATGCCCATGCTCCCCTCCTTGAATAGGGAAAAAAGTACGGAAGAAGATAGTGATGATAGGCTCCAAAAGTTTGAGACACGTCTTGTATTTGCCCGAGACGTCTTGGTGGGGAAGCGCCAATAGTGGGTTGTCCGGCTGCCCTGTCTAGAAAGCCGGGCCGTCGTTCTCGCAATGTTTTGCTTTTCAAGAAACTCCGGTTTCCACTTCACCGACAAAACTCCAGCTTGAGGTTGGATTGGAACCTTTGTAGCATCTTGGTAACGTATCCTCCGTCCGGGCATTTTCCAACAATTGATATGTACCTCGTAGCGGCGCGGCGAGTGGTCAGTTGTGATGACCGTTTTAGGTTTTACTGTAGATGTGCTACTGTACTTGTGGCAAGACGCCACCCCGTGAACCACCCCCCGCGCAACCTTTCCCATTTCATCCAATGCGTGTATTGCATGGCTTACGGTTGATGTGCATCCGTCCCTTGTACGCCACGGTGGGATGAAGCTTGCTCTGTGGCATGTACTATCCACAACGGTATAGCTACGCCGTAGGCATGGCCTGAAACCCAGGGAGATCTAGATCCTTCAGCCTCAGTGCGTCGCTCGTGTTTTTAATTCTCCGCGCTGGATAGCTCCCGGCACGCGCCCGCGCTGCAACCATCAGTGCTGCCCTCAGAACAATCGAAGAACAGGCCATCAAGCTCGTGGCTTGGCACATACGTAGGGCATCCTTCTGCCTCGGTCCCTTTTCGATATATTGTCGCTCGCCCATCCACACACACTTTCGGTCGATGTGCAGCAGCTATAATGCACTTGTGCTGCCGCAAAGGGGGGGGGGGGGGGTGTCGTTGATGCAGTGGCAGGTTGGCAGGTTGGCAGGTCTGCGCTGTCTCGCAGCTTCGGCCTCATTACGGACCAACACCTCAAATTAGCCCCGACATCCCTCCGGCCGTCTCCCCCACGTGGATCCTTGCCCTAGTGCCCACCGCCCGCTGGGTTACGGTCCGTTTCTGCCCTTCGCTCTTGCTGCTGAGGCGAAAAAACGGTGGACAGAGCGTCATGGTGCGTGTTCCACAAATCACCTATTCGAAAGTTTCCACACGACCGACCGCCCGATATTTCACCCTCGCCGTCCGTTGATATATGAACGGGTGCCGGCTGACCTCTTTGTTCCCAACAACTAAATTCCACGTATCAAGAAAACGACGTCGCATTCACCTAAATAACCCCCTCCGTGCCTCCTACGTAGCTCCCCAGTTCATTACCGACACCACTGCTCTCTAACCCCAGTTGGCGCGGGCAAAAATACCAGCGGTCCAATGTCATGGTCATGAATCTGGAATATCACATAATACATCATACCAGTAGCTGTTGTACCCGAACGACCCTTGTCATTACCAAGAAGGAGAAAACGAAGCTAAATACACTCTGTCCAGAACCAAATCCGAACCACAGCCCGAACCCGTCCCTGGTCGTGAGATGCTACATCCGAGAACCTAGAGAGGGCGACTGATCATTGTTCCCCACCACCACCATCTATTCCATTGCCATTTACTTCGTTGCTGTGTTGTACGTACGGGGTCTATCACCAGTCTGAGTGCGACTGGGCTACGACGAACTTGGGTTTATAAGAGCGGGTTGATTTAGGTAGTTAGCAATCATGTTACTGGAGTACCGGAGGAGAATTCAATTATACATACCAAAAGTGCGACGGCAAAAGTCAATAGCCGGACCTTGCATGACTAGGAAGTAGTGGAGGCTGCGTAGAGCACGTGAGAATGAGTACGCTTACACGAGAGCCGTCAACAAACACGATGCGTCTCGAGACCAGAAAAGGAAACGGAAAAAAAATAAACGGGAATAAAAATGCTAAGAGTCGTAGGGTAGACCCAAGATTGTTGAAATTGGCCATCCACAATGCCTGGTGGGAAAGCGATAGGAATGTTTTGTGTCGTCGTTTTTCTGGTGTTATTGTAGATGGCCATTTCCGATACCGTGGCAAGGTGCAGCAGCTGCCAACAGTCGCGTGCCCGAGTATATCTTGAGGTTTTCGCTTTCCGAGAAAAGATTGTGTCAAAATAGGACTTTTTTTTACATCCGATGAGTCAGCCTGTCGGGTTCGGACGCAACAGGTGGACAGCGCAGTGATCTTGGATCAGTTGATCCTAGATGAAAGCATTCTCCCCATCGCTTTTGCTGCTCTGCTCAGGAGTGGGGGGTGGAGGAGGTCCACCGGACGCCAGGGAGCTCTCGTCGGGACCGAAGACCCCGACGCCGGTGTTCTCGTCGGGAGTAGAAACCTGAGGTACAAAAGCACCATGCTGAGCATTGGGGTCGAAAGCATGACCTTCAGTACCGCCAAAGTCTCCGTCAAAGTCTCCGCCAAAGTCTCCGCCATACTGACCCTGCTGGGAGCCAGAGCCGTAAGGGAAGCCAAAATTATCGGCGTACGAGTTATCGGTCTCATTTAAGAGCTGGGGCGAACGGTCCATGTTGTTGTCCCCAAATTGTGGCATCATATTGCCCATGTAGCCAAACTGAGCTTGGCCCTGGGGACTCTGGCCCATCTGCCATCCCATGGGCTGCATACGCATGTTGTCCACCTGGCCCGGATTGTACTGCTGGCCCATTGGCTGGGTCATTTCGGCAGAACGAGCCTCAACCTTGGGAATGACATCCTGCATGGTCCCCATCAAGCCGGCGTGGGGAGGAACAGTGAGACCAGTGGCAACCTTAGGCTTGCGGCCGGCACGGCTTTTGGCAGTGGTTTTGGTCCTCTTGGGGTTGGGGGCAGGAGCGGCCGGGATGTCAAAGTCGGCCTCGACGATCTCTTTCTTGATGTCGGCAACATCGGGCTCTCCCTTGGCATCGTCGGTCTTGAGCTTCTTGAGAAGAGGCCCCTCGTCGGATCCACCAGCAGGGTCAGTGGTAACAGTGGGCGAGCTGGCAGCAGCTGCAGCGGCAGCCTGAGCCGCCTTCTTGGGAGGCCGGCCACGACGCTTGGGAGCAGGCTTGAGAGCAGCAGTGCCAGAAAGCCCGGTGGAGCCATCACCACCTGAGACGGGGGAAGAGGCAGATGCCGCTGCAGCTGCAGCTGGACGGCGACCTGCGCGAGGAGGGGCAACAGCAGCAAGCTGTCCGACATCATCGATGTTATGCTCCTCCTTGAACTTCTTGAAGATGGTCTTGGACCAGCGCTGACTGTAGATAAGAAGAAGTTGTCAGTATGAGTTGGCTTTGTGGAATATGAACGGGAAGGGGACGTCTTAAAAGAAGGTGGTGTAGATGATTAGTAAAACAAAATCTAAAGGGAATCCGAGAGACACTAAGGTCTGGCGAGTGCCAATGACTAGAGGCTGGAGTAAATTTTCCTAGAGCACCAAAGCAATACGCATATTCTTTGCTAGGCTACGATAAAGAAGAATGAAGAGCGCCCTTGAGATCGCGCTAAACAACAGGAAGCGTATATCAGGTAGTGCCAAACGAAAATGAACGTTGGAGAGTAGCGCGCATGAGACTGCGTCGAGAACTTTCTCGAAATTCACAATAATGGCACGGTAAGGGCTCCAACGATGTTTCTGCCTTCCGTACAAAGTGGCAAGTCTGAACATTAAAAGAACGCCACAGGATAGGAAGAGTGCCGAATTTGACACTCACCTCCACGCTGCCCAAAAGCCCAAAGGCTCGACCGACAGCAGGCCGTAGAAGTCCAAAAAAGGGAAGCAAGAAGAGTGAATTTTATGAGAAATAAAAGTAAACTGTAGAAACTTACGAAACAGCACTATCGGTAAAAGAATGACCAAGGCGCTTCATGATATCGTTGACAATCTTCCACTGGGGCGTAATGGCGTTCTGGGCAGCCAGCATGGCCAGCAAGAGGTCACGGTCGACCTCGGCGGTCCAGCGGTTGGAGTTCGACATAGATTCCTTGGGTGCCATCTCGATTGTTTTCTCTCCTTGTGTCTTGGCTGAAGTTGACTTTGTATGCTAGGTAAAGAACGATCGTAAAGTCGATATGTGTGCGGTCTGATGTTTCGCTACCAGAACAGCGGAACGCGGCTTGAGGTTAATAGGACTAGTGTCGCGATCTGATGTTGCGACGCCGAAACGACGATGTGTGAGTGGCGGGAGAGTTTAATGGTTCTGTTGCCAGCGACGAGGGTCAGCAAGGTACAGGTGGGAAGCTGACCTCCAGCTTGAGATTAAGCTTAAGGCAAAATGGGCTAGAGGCAATGGGGTATGATGATGGTGACGGAACATGAGGCTAGGCTAAGATTTACCAGAATGAGGCCCTTCAGTATCAGAAGGAAGTTGACGGTTGTAAATGTTGTTGTGGTGGTTAGATAGTAGTGGAGAGGGTTTGGTAGAGGTTTGGCAAGGCTGGGAGGTTTTTAAACAGGTGTAGACCTAGGATCGGGCATGGGAAGGATCTATTGCGGGGTACGAGTTGAAAGAAGGGGCAGAGCGTAACTTCTTTAATGGGTTGTTTACCCAGTGGTGGAATTCTCGGGCTGGTAGGCAAGGGCAGTGTCGGGTCCAGATATGAAGTCACGGGTTTGGAGGCTTACCTGAAGGATCAAGACTCTGTGTACGTATGACCCAAATGTTGTCCGAAAAGAGGTTGAGATTTATTTGAGGTGGGGAAGATGGGAAAACTCTTATAGGTATATTGGGCTATCGACGCAGCTGGGCAGGATGAAATCATCGAAGCGTGTGAGGGGACTTAACCACGGATTTAGGAGCCACTGGCACACGCTTCGATTAGAATATTAGTCTGTAAGGCAAGTAATACCGTAAACTTGAGATCGACTCGATAATGCTGTACGCGGTCTAATATTCAATGCTTACTTGCATCTTAATTCTGGAAACACTAGATTGAGCATGAACTTTCATATCCTCATAGCAACAACACAGCCATCAGCCTACTTTCTAGAATTTCCGAACCGCTATATTTCCAAGAGCATACGAGATTGAGTTCCTGGTCAAAGACCCCTCTTTAGACCTGCTAATAATCAGTGTCCCTACCAAGAATTCGCTCCCTTGTGCTCGCCCAATCGATGGCCTTTTGATCCATCTGATCGATTGCAATGTTATCAGTTGGTGCACAAAAGTCGCTGGATGGAGGCAGCCATATGGACTTGAGCTTCAGATTGGCTTTGTTCAGACTCAATCTACAATGTACGTTGCTAACTCGCACTCATGTAGTGTGTATAACTATCACAATGTGCGTGAAACTGATAGACTTCGAAATTCAGAGAATAAATCGGCATTAGCTGAGCCACGAGATCCTGACCACTCCCGGCTTCATATCGAGTTGTGGCTGAGAAAATGCGCGATCTGAAAGCGTGGAGGAAGGTGTCGGAGTCCCATGAAAGCCAGAAAAGGCAATCATGTTTGTGTTTTGTACTATGTTCCCTCTCTGTAGTTGAGGCAGCTCCCACGGTAAATATGGCGTATCGGCCTGTCAGCCCGAGGAATCCCCCTGATATCCTGCCTCGACTTCCCAGTTCCGGATAAAGGGCCCAGCTTTTGGTATTCTGGGCTACTGAGATATACCACCAGCATTTAACAAATCACACATATCAATGATACAAACGAAGATGTGTTTGTTAACAAAGTTAAGTAGAATGTGCATTGACTTCCCCCAGACTGGTTGCTCTCATCCTCAGACCGGACAGACGAAAGCCCCTAGCTCAGAATGAGCGACTAGGAAGAATCAGTCCACTCTACGGTATCGTAAATGAAAACCCTCTTTCGCATGAATCCCGCTATGGAGATGGTACTGCCATATGCTAGGGCAAGTAAAGTTCATGCAAGCTGAACGCTGCCGTGATGACGAAGCAGAAAAGAAAACGCCCCTTCCATGTCGCTAAATATTCCCCATACCTATCCGAGTATCCATCACAAAAGCCCAACTCCTCCCCGTTCATCCCCCAAGTCTTGGAAGGTTATTGTTCGGAATTATTGCTCTTGGAATGGTCGAAGAAATGCTCGTGACGGTCGATAGCTGTGATGGCAGTGGATGTTTAGAAACCGTCGTCCTTAGGAACCTCAAGCTTGGGCTTGACGTCATCCTCTTCGGCGTCGCTGTTAAAGCTTGTTAAACTTGGTTATTCTTGAAAGTTGGACGAGAGGAACTTGCCCATGCTTGACCTTCTTCGAAGGTGTCTCCTCGTCGTCGTTGTCGTCGTCGACGAGGTTGGCTTCAGCAGCCTTCTTGCCACGGCGGCCAGTAGCAGGGGTCGCCTTGGCTGCGACGGCACGCTTCCTTTTTGGAGTGGGCGTGGCCACGTTGGAACCAGAACCCGAAGCGTTTGCGGTGGCGCCATCGCCGGCGGCATGCGTACGCCTGATCTTTTGGAGATGCTGGCTGTTGAGACGGACGAGAAGTTAGCAAACTGCAATGGGATCGGGATTGAAGCAAAGTAGACCCCAAAACATGCGAACCGTAAAGCGTTCAGCGTAAACTCGTGGCCCATCTCGTGAAGGCGCGCCATGACCTGCTCCCACTGGTCTCTGTCGAGAGAGCCGCCCTCCAAGAGAAAGGGGGCGAGAGCGACGAGGATGTCCAAGTCGACCTCGGAGGTCCACTTCACGTATGGCCCGCGAGCAGACATGGGGAAAGCAGTGTATGCTAGGGAATTTGGTTGGGCGTATTTTTAAGAAAGATGTAGATTGTTGAGGCTGAGCGGGAAGGATGCAAAAGGGTTGGTTTTTGAAATTTGGGGACCGAATCTCGTCTGGAGATATTTACCGTAGAGCACTCTCACTGAACTCATGGCCCTGCCCCCGCACCTCTTGCAGTAGCCGAGCCCAGAACTCAGCGCTGTACGGAGTTCCAACCATGGCCGCGTACATGCAGCCGAGGATAGACTCGTGGGTCTCTGGCGTCCACTCTGTAGGCATAGTTGCTTGAGGTTCAAGGCCGTGGTAGAGCGAGATTGGCTTGTGAGAAATAACGGCGGATGGGATATGATTTGTTGATTGCTGGAGTGTTGCTGGTATGCCGCTTGGCCTTTGATGGATGTGTTTTGGAGTGGGGAAACAAGAGAGAACGAAATTCTAAGGCCGTACTATGCAGCACCATGGGTGAAAGTAAAGCCAGCTGCAGTTGTTCGCTGGATGATAACTTCCCACACATCTTTGTTGGGCTGAGTCTCTGAATACAATGCAACGAGCAATGCCAAGTAGGCCTTCTCATCCCAGACTGGGGCCATCTTGATGAAGTTGTTTACAGATGAGGCTTTTGGAGTTGCTAGGCGAGAGTTGTTTGAGGGCCGTTGAGAGGTAGATAGAGGAAGTTTAGAGGAAGATTTGAGATAAATAGAGTTGACGGGGGGGTTCAGATACGGCCATAGGAAAACCAAGCACATGCGGTCTGGAAACAGCCACTAGGCTGGGGCATCGCTCAGCGGTAAACCAAAATAGAAAGAACTGGGTTCCACGGAGACTTCCGGAAACACAATGAGAGATGAGGCCGGGTCGAACCCGTGATAAGAGGAAATTAAACGAGTTGATCCCATACCGAATAGCGTTCCAGGTAACGTCAGGGTAGCCCTTGGCTTTCATGGCCTGCTCGATCCCTTGCTTTTGGGCAGGCTCAAAGCTGGGCAAGCAGACCTGGAGAATCGAGATCATCAGGTCGGCCTGAGTCTTGTCGTTCCATTCGGTGGGCATGTTGACAGATACACGTAGCCGTGGGCTGTTCCAAGCTTCCGGGAGCGCGTTGGATCGAGGAAAAGGAGGAAGAGAAGTTGAGAAGGACTTCTGAAGGAGAGCAAAGAGGTTCTGCGGAAGAATGGATGATGTTTATGTTGGTGTTGATTGTAGATGGATGTGGGTGCGTTGAGGTGGGTTGGAGTTACGCTCGAGGTAGGTTCCTGTTGTGCTTGGTGGAGAGATCTTGGTAATCGAAGGAAACGACAGCACTCAGCGACTCATACCCCTTCTTGCCTGAAACTTAACAGAACAAGATAAGCGCATCGCTAGCGGTGTTGAACCCCTAAAAACTGGTCCATCTCGTTGCTCAATGGGATTGATGGACCTGAACGGACGTCTGACGCCGGCTCCGGCACAGCACTTAAGGCGACTCGAAAGAAGGGATTAGACATAAAGGAGGTCCCTCATAGCCTCTTCGTTCGAGTTGATGCCAGGACGCATTTGTTCTCTTCTCCAGAGGGCTCGGCTTTTTCAACATATTTTTGCTAGCTTGTTTAGGGGGTTTGGGGGGGGGGACAGGTATGGCTCTTAACGGCAAAAAGGCGCGCTTTTCATGGTTGGTTAACTGTTGTGAGGTCAAGAAGGAAAGAAAGTTCGTGAAAGGGGTAGTGATAATATCGCCGACACTGCCAACAAGTGATGATGGGTAATTCACCCACCACGAGAACTATATCGATAGCAAGGCTGGAGGTAAACACCGATAGAGACGACAGGGCTTGAGCAAGCTCACCGAGCTTCTCGATACTCCAGCTATTAGGAAAATGAAAAGAGAATATTATCTAATACGTACCGGATGGCCTGCCAGGTAAAGTCGAAGCCCATGGCAGCCATTGAAGAGACGATGGCGTCCTTCTTGTCTTGGTCAATGCCAGCCCAAACTTGATCAGCGAAAGCAATAGCAAGAACCTCGTGAGCCTCGTTGTTCCAACGTTCGCCACGGACAGCCTTGTTATCGGACATCATGGTGAGTAAGGATTCGGAGTGTGGTTATTCTCGCGCTGTTTGTTTGTTTGTTTGTTGTCCAGCTGGTGGTTGGTTATGGGCTGAGTTGTAAATGGAACGTAATTCAGATAACCAGAGGAGATAAACGGGAGAAAGGAAATAAACTTGGTTAAGTAGGCTGAAGGACGCCCCTCCTAGATTTACACCTGGTCAAAATGATTATTCATTTACTCGCTTTTATCTGGCCCTAATATTTTATGTTTAAATGAATGCGAAATGCCGCCAGTGTCGATTATCACCATACTTTGTCAAATCTTGGTTCCAAATATTGCTTTGCTGTGCTACTGTCACCTGTAACGTCATATTCGGTCTTAGCCGGAAATATTCTAAGGTTCTAATCCTTGGTTTCTATGTTGAAACAGGATGGCCTAAGACAGCACAGAACTCCCAGTTCGAGTCGGGGACTAACTCTACTATAACATTGCGTGGCCAAGGGGAGTGATCTAACACGGGACTGCATGTGATCACTCGACCGACCCAAGGAAGAAGATTCATCAGTCATCACCAAGCCAGTACTACTGGCCAGGTGTACAAATTCAGTCTAGGGTTGGTATGGTTTCTTGGGCCGTGGTGTCTAAACTTAGATTTGTGACCTGTAGGTGCTTGGAAGGCTTGCGACATCACCACAAGAAGCACGCAGGTTGATGGCTGGCGACACTATTTGGTGCCTGAAATACCGAGACTAGAATGTAGCAAATCTATACTTGTAACCCCCGTGAAAGCAACTCGGAGAAGAAAACGTGAATTTGAGGAGAAAAATAATCATGGAGAGTTTATCGGTACAATCTATCATGGGTGTAGTAAGCAGTTAAATAGGACTAGTACTACGAGTTCATACCATCATTATTGAATGTGTCTCCGCGGTGGGAACTTTCATACATCACCCATTCATCCGCCCACCCGTGCTTTCCATTCCCATCTACACCCCCCTTGGGTGAGTAAAACGTATTTGCTTCGAGAAACCAGTCCCGCCCGGGTGAATAGACGGGCGGGGCCTGCATGGGAAGGAAAGAAAAGAGAAGAAAAGAGGCCAGCAGAAATCATCATAAATTAAAGCCCCGAAGCGACGAGAAAAACCTCCCATGTCCCAGTATGTAGCGTCCAGTCCCGTTCACCCGTCTATCAGTTCATCCATGTCCAGCCTCGTCGACTGAGAGAGGAGCCATCGACAAGCGTCTCGGCAAAACACAGACGTGTCCTCGGCGACTACCCCACACTAGAAACGATATTTTTATATCCCCCACCGTATACTGTCGACGATCTCTCGTGAGTTAACACACTCCATGGGCGTGAGCCCTTTTCTTGTAGTAGTCTAGACAGGAGGGAAATGCGACTCCCATCCCTCGTGCTTGATTGTCGGGGTGTGGTGACGGGACATGATACTGCTGAGATCGTCGTGATGATGCTGATGTGGGGAGCTCTGTGGCTGGTGCTCGCACGAAGATCCGCTGCTTGGTGGAGGGTAAAAGGCGGCGTCGAAATTGGTGGAATAGCCCTGGGAGGGAGTGATCTGCCATGAGGAGGCTTGGTCAGGATGCCCACAGGGCACTCCCGCTGCTGTAGTTATTGTCGGAGCTGCTAGGTCGAAACCGCATGTTGGCACGCTCATGAGGGACTCGGGAGATCCTGTTACAACGTTCGCAGTGGTGGCCGCCTGATTGTGCGAATAGAGGATGTCGCTGTCGGAGCTCGGAGTGAGCAGGCGGTGGTGAATCTCGTCGCGAGGCTGCGAGTGCTGCTGTACGGAGGCCTCTGGGGTGAGCAGGAATTGAGACTCATATCTGAGTTGTTGGGCAGGGGAGTGGGAATGCGCTACTGCTTGTGCTGCCCCTTCTTGCTTGATCCTCGCCGTTGTTAGAGGTTCTGGGTCAGGTTTTACCCTGTCGCTGTCGATAAGATGCTCAGGCTCTCCCTTGATGGTAGCTTCTTCGCTGTTGCCTCTCCTAGCCTTGGGCTCTTTCTTAGGCTTTACCACTTTGTTCTTATCCTTATTCGTTCTGTTACGTCGTTGGGGTTCCAGGCCCAGCATAGCGGACCTAAAGCGAGAATATCTCATTCGAGCTGCATGGCCATTTGTGATCTCCTGGGCTAGGATGGGATCGTGGGCTACTTTGTTCCAATCGATCTAGAGCAGGAAGGTTAGATCTTTGGTCGGGTCCATTGGCAATACACACTGAGGAGGCAGACGGAAAGTTGGCCACCTACATCCTTCAGATTCTTCTGCTTCAGAATGGCGAAGAGAAACCTCGTCATGGCGTTGTCGTTGTTTGACATATTAACTGGTGTTTGAGGGCCTTTGAGGATAATGTCAAGTCGGCGATTCTGTCCTGTATATGGATGGTGTTTTCTTCCCGAGATAGACAGAAATTAGGCTTGATTTCTTTTTCGGGATGGTTTCTGTAGGCGAAGAGGGAAGGAGTTGAATATGTAAAGGAGGCTGTCGGTTGAAGATCAACACGGGGCTAGGCAGAGGCACTGGCTACGGGTACTCTGAGGCGATGACACGGCAAGGCTATCGAAGGCTGCCCGAGAGTGGGGAAGACGAGAAGAAATGGTTGGAAGGGTGAGTCAATTAGTGTGAGGAGAAGAACGTGAATATCGGTGAGAATGGCAAGTAGGATGAAATACTGGGGATTCTCAATAGACTCTGGCTCTTATTAGTGAGAGCACCCGGATTGGGTAGAACAGTGGTCCCCCGTGCTGGTAAGTCAACATAGGCTCCTCTCTCCTTATTATTGCTCGTGGACAAAAGCCACGATATTTGGCAATTGGACAATGGAGGCGAAAAAAGCCTCGATCCGGTCCAACCAGCTGCCAAAAAGGATATCAGATGGCCCCAAGGCCGCTGCTTGTACGGTCCTTGGCCTCCGATAAAGCTCTGGTATAAAGAATGAGAGATAACCCTACTAGAGTTAAGCAACTGTCCTGAGCATTTACAGCGTCTTGCTAGTGGGTTGAGTGATAGGGTCATTCGGGGAAGGAAGGAGCCCTTGTTGTGCCTGCCTGAAGAGAAAGGAATTCACGGACAAAGTCGAAAGAGGGTCAATACTTGTATAGAGGCTTCTCATCAGTGTTATAAGTCGTTTGAGAGGCAAGCCAGGGCCCAGACAGCGCAACGCGGCAAGGACAAGACAGCGCGGTAAGTGGTATTCTAAAGTGGTTGCATGAGGCAACGGTGGGGCCTTATCAAGGGACATAGCGTCGCTGTACGGGGTATGTAGAGAGACAAGGGCCATCTGCCCTTGCTCGTCCGAGAATTCAGATGGGCTTGACAAGCCTCGGTGGCAAGGCACCCATGCTGGACCCGATATCATTTCTTTTCGAGTCGCTGGGAGGGGTGGCTGCCTGAGGGACGAGGTATCACACACACTGTGCGGAGGAACTATCGCAGCAACAGGACCCAGCAAGAAACCAGGATGACAAATGGCTTGCATGTGTTGGGGACATGGGAGCGGGATGTGTGAGATCCAGGAACGCATGGACACATGTGCTGACGTCTTGCAACGACATTGTATTTCCTTGTATCCGTACTCAAATGTTGATGCAGCACACCAAACGTGAAACCTTGAGTGTGAGTCATTCGAGTCATCAAAGATGGGACTATAGTTTAAAAATGTGCTAATTTCTTGGAATGGAGGGGGTTGGGCTTGTCCAAATCACCAATACGATTGGCGCATCCGTAAGTACAACTCTTACCGGCGGCAATGAGAGAGAGAGAAAGACTGCGTTTTCTAGGAATGGTTCGCGTATCCCTCAAATTGGCCGTTTGCCTTTCTGTCGACGAGGCTAGGAAGCAAACTCGGGGAGGGTGATGATCAACCACCCCACCGCCCGTCTGTATGTGTTGTATCACTGCCAATTTCATCGATATTGGGGCGAACCACCAGAAGGTTGTCTGTGAATGTTCCATCTCAGCTAGGCTGCAGGCAGCCCCGCTCCCTTGTTGGCTGCAGCCTGATGGAATGTCCGTGGTGGTGGAGTGCTCGGTTTTTTAACCCCTCGATGGGGGCTGGTCGAGAATCTGCAAGATAGGCCGTGACACCACTCTATGAAATCGAAAATTCAGCGAGAAATGGCGGGGAATAAGGATCAGGTCCGCACTTGACATGGAGTCTCGATAAATGGCAAGACCTCCTCGAGCATCGTTTGCCTCCATTTCGTGATGGTGGGTGGCGATAGGGCGAATGCGGGAGGGACGGAGGGGATGGACCAGCCCCGTCTTGGACAAGAGGTTGGAACACGCGGCAAACCCGCGTCGCAGGAATCCCGACAACTTTTTTCAGAAGCAGGAAATTTGCGCCAGAGCAGGTGACTTGTGGGTCCCGCTCGTACAGGATTGGTCGAGCCTGATGTAGCTTCCTTGCTCGGCTGCAACCTGAGACAGGGACCTTGAGCGGTGTTCCTAGAAGTGGACGGTGCGGATAGAAATAAACTACGGATCCCCATTTTCTTTCTTGATCATCAATTCTTTTTTCTGAACGCTGCACATCGGAAGAGGCGGTGACAGCCCCGGTTGCTCGTCGATTGGATGGCTGACCCACAAGCGGGAGAGTTGGTCTGGATGCTTTGATACTTGGATGGAAACGAACTCGAGATAAGAGACAAGCCTGTGCCCCACCCGAAATGCAAAGGATTTGTTGGATATTTGGCTGACTTGTCGAAACGACGAAAGGGAAGTTTAAGCGAAGCCACTAGGGGACAGGCAAGATGATGGATCGTGATAATTGAAAATGAAGGTGAAAACACCAGAAAAACTATCAGCACTTGCTCTTTCCTCTCAGTTGACTTCTAAATACTCCTCCGTCTCATAGTACGCACGGACTCCAAATCCAAGGGGGGACTTTCCAGCTCAAGTTCAGTGACTGGCAAGCACGTGATGACATTCCAGTGGAGTTTGCGTGCGGGGCAATGACCCGCCCCCAGAGCTGTCCGCACGGGCCATGCTAGCCATCAGGTTCCATGTTGTCCACTGCCTCAACTTTTCGACCTCTCAGCTGTTAGATGTTCTACCAATTTTGCGTCTACAATTGCGCCGTCAGCAGCCGCTCAGTGTTATTCCATCTATCTTTTCGAGCTCCAGACTTCTTCCGTTCCCAGCTATTCGATTCGTTCAACAACGGCCGCGATGCCGGCGATTAACAAGAACTGGAACGACAGGGCCGACAAAGACCTGTTCTTCACCATACTATCTGTGAAGAACATTGGCATTATTAGTGGAGGGGAATGGACCATCATCGGCAACCACATGAGATCGCTGGGCTATGGCTTTACCAATGAAGGATGCCGGTACGTACAATAAGCTCCATTGGTTCTTCTTTTGTCTCGCGCCCCCTTCATTATAGCCCATCCACGCAGCATCCACATTCCCTTTCGCATTAAAGCTCCGTCGCCTCGCCAAACCCAATTGCTTGTCGTCGACGGGTGCTGTTGCCGTCGCAAGCTGTCGTTACTGTCGCCGTCGCTGCCTCAAGCTTTCAATTGAAAGTTGATTCCAATCTCACATCCATCGATTCTCGTCCTTGAAATGTGGTCAAGGTCACTCGTGACCTGCTTCTTGTCGCGGCGCCGACCATTTGTCGCCGTAGCTTGCACCCATCTGTTGTTCTGCCCATGCTCTTCTTCGCATTTGTGACATTTACTGCATCTGCATCTCATCGCACCATCCTGCTCAATAACCCCAATGTCCTTTCCATCAACCCGGTCAGCAGGTTGCCAATGGGACTCATCTTTTGCTGTGCTTCAAATTGCAACCATTTAAGGGCATCGTGACTTTAGCACTAACATTGTGAAATAGACAACACTTCCAAGGTTTGCGCCGTGCACAAAACAAGGCTGATACTAATGGCGCCAGCAAGACAACAGCCACAACAGCAACCACAACCACAACCACAACAACAGACGATCCCAACCCAAGGAACATCGATCCCAACGTAAACCCAATCACCCGGAGACCAGGCCCGGGTCGGGGTCGTCCAAGAAAGCAGCTACCTGTTCCTATTGCCGGACTTAATCCGAACCAACCTGGACAGCCCCAGCAGCTTAGTCCACAGCAGCCACCCCTTGAATTCCATCAGCCAGATGGAGTTCAGCAAACCCCGCCACCGCCTCAACTTCAGGCACACGTACCACCTGCTCAGCAAACTCCCGTGCCTGTGCCTGTCATTCCCGCGTCGGCACCACCTTCTGCTCCAGTCCCCGCCCAAGAGGAGCTGAAATTCGAAGCGACTCATGACCAGGAGGGGGGGGATGCGGGCGACGCTGGTGATGCTGGTGGCATTGATGACATGGGAAATGATGCCGATATGCGCGATGCGTCTGTTGCGGGTGATCGCAGTGGTGCAGCTGGGTCAGGCGAGGCGAATGAGGAACTAGATATTGAGGACGAAGAGGGTGATCAAGAAGAGCAACAAGTGGCTAAGCGCCCAAGACTGGAGTCTCAGACCGAGCTGGAGGAATCCAACGACCAACAAATGGATGATGTAGTGCTCGCGCTAACAGGCCACAACTCAACGGAGGTTGGAAACTACGGGGGCGCCGAGTAAGTGACTGAAGCATTTTCTTTTAGAGGTAACCCACAAGACTAATGCATTGCTACATCTAGCTTCGGATACGGTGAGGCGTAATGGTCAACAACGTAGCCCAGGAAAGGGGCGTCTGGGAGCAGGAGCATTGGAGAAGACTGGATGCCCCGGTGAAAAAAAAAGCCCCCATGGAGTAGCGGGACTGGGAAAATAACCATGTCAAGGTATGGTCGGTGATGTGTCTCGGAGCCCAGAAAAATATCAGAAGTGTGGCTTTTTTCCGCTTCCAGCGTTCGATTATCGTCAAAGGCATTCGCATCCGAAAAATACAGGCAAACGATGTTTCTTCCCAGTTTTGCGCGTCTTTTTCTTCCTTTGTTCTTTGGCTCCCGTCTTGTGACTCGGAGTTCACCGACGGAGAGGGGGGCTTTTAGAATAGATGACACTTGAGCAACAGATTTGAAATTATTCCTGGTAATATAAACGGGACGTTACGCATGTTTTGAACTCGGAACCCAACTATATTACTGTGATGTTCGTAGCCCCCTTCACATGCACATGTTCTAGTATGGTGGTGATTGTCATGTCTGAGAAATATTATGTAGTATTCGCCAAGCTTTCCTAGTTTCGCCATTAAGTTTGGAGGCGGCTGCATGCCTGGATGCCTTGAGTCTCGTGACTCTCCTATACTAGGGGTGCCTAAGAGGTATGTATAGCTTGGGTTCCACTTGTAACACAGATTTGGTGGGGGCTTTCGATTCAACGGATATCGTGGTATCTGATTCTACCCGCGGCAGTTAATCGCCATCTCCCTGATATCGGCGTAGCATGAGGGGGTTCATGAAAACATTGAGATTTCAGGGTTGGAAAGTAGAAAATCATGTGTCCAGAGAGTAGCACAAACTCGCAGCATCCTATAGACCCCCCCCCCCCCCCCCCTACCATCAACCTGATTCAATATGACGCTGTCACATGGGGCGGAAAAAGTCACAAAACTGGACGGACAACTTTGGGTACTAGGTACCTGGCTATTCAGGGTCGGGAATCTATCGCTAATTGACTAGACGTTAGTAGTGGTAGTGGTAGTGGTAGTGGTAGTGGTAGTAGTAGCGACCGCGCGCATCGCAAAACATGGCCCTCTTTTTTTCTGCTCCCCCCAAGCAAATCAGGGTAAGTGTGTCTGTGTGTGTCAAGCGGCCAAAAGGGGTGACGAAATGAAGAAAGCCGAAGAAGGCAAGCGCGGCACGATAGAAACCAGAAGCTGTTCTTTAAGAAATAAAATTAGAACCGCCGTGAGGCCAGAAACCTATTTTTTTTTCTTTTCTTTTGTATCGATAGTATGTAAGATATAAGGAAAATGTGTGACAAGCCAGATCCCATCGGGGGCTGGGGGGGGGGGGGCGGTTGTTCACGATGACGTGATGAGATGCCGTAGGCCCACCCCCAGTCACAATCCCAAGGTTAACCTCCCATCAACCTAGCCTATATTAAATGCAGATGAAGTAGTCCATCTCAGAAGCACTTCCCGTCCCCCCGAAGAACAAGAGAGTCCCTGTGATGTGCTTTACCGAGCAGTGTACGGCAGTGTGCAGTGCAAGAAATAGAAGAGACATCAAACCGCCCAATCAGGTCATGGCACGGCGTTTTTGGCGTGTTTATGTAGACATCTCGCTCGAGAGTGAAGAATGTTGTTGGCCAAAAGCTCTCTTCTTCTTCTTTCATGACATAGGTTGGTTTGTGTGCTTATCGTGGCAGGATGTGGTCAAAAAGGGAATGATGGATGCGTGGGTGTGACCAGGGAAGTGTGCCGAGTTAGGCGTCGGCGAAGTCTGTTTTCGTTCGAGATTTAAGGTTAGCGTTTCGTTTATCTTTTACGGCTCGGGCTAGGGATATGGAAGGAAAATCGTGTCGAAATTAGTAGGGTCGGCTGCGGCAGGCCGGCAGAGATGGCATCGAGGAGCTGAGAGTAGGAGGAGAGAGTGAAGATCGAAGAAGTCTCATCGTAGTTAAGAAACTGTCATGTCCGAGCTGCTGATCTCCGCCGGTTTATGGGTGTGAACGACCCGCCTCCGATCTGGCCCATGAATGGCCATGGAGAAATCGGCATCGACTCTGCAGTTGAAGATGGAGCGTCTCCATCGCATATCTTGACTCGGCACTCCTCTTTCTTCTGCCCCTTCATCTCTGCCTCAACATATCTCCTCTTAGAAACGCACCGTACCCCCGCCTGTTTCCGTGCTATCGCATAATCAAAAGGCGGAAAACCCTGGGATGTGACAAAATCAAAATCAAACGAACCATCATCAGCAGCCAGAGTAGCCACATCATCAGAAGACTCAGCCTTAGGCCCCATACCCTCACCGCCAGCCTCATCCTCGTCCTCGTCCTTGACGACAGGCTCAGACTTGGGAGTGGCTTTCTTGCGAGGAGCACGCTTCTTGGCAGCAGTTGCTGGGGTAGAGACAGCAGCGGACTCGACGTCAGCGTCGTCGCCGGCGTCATCTCCGTCCTTGTTTTTCTTGGTACGCTTGGCGGGAGTGGCCTTCTTGGCGCGAGGGGCAGCGCGCTTCTTAGGGGTGGTCTTTTTAGGAGTGGAAGGGCCGGCGCCATCGCCATCGCCTCCAGTGTCCTCGCCATCACCTCCAGCCGCAGTAGGAGAGGAATCGGCGGCGGGCTTGGGGCCGTTGGCCTGCTTCACGAGACGCTCATATCTCTTGGCACTATGAGGAGAAGAGAGACAGGGTTAGCTGGAGTTCCTCTTTCTCTGGTTGCGAAGC
This sequence comes from Zalerion maritima, assembly GCA_022664585.2. Taxonomy (NCBI): domain Eukaryota; kingdom Fungi; phylum Ascomycota; class Sordariomycetes; order Lulworthiales; family Lulworthiaceae; genus Zalerion; species Zalerion maritima. The sequence goes on along the minus strand of JAKWBI020000115.1, from coordinate 85,978 downwards.
GTTTAGGGCTACGGTGCATGTTTGTTGAGGTGTAGGGATAGAGAGTTTTGAAATGGGAGGGCTGCAATCGAGGATGGTGATGTAGGACCCGAGTCCCATATGATGCTGGCTTGGTTGACCATGACTGATTTCAGACTTGAGGTTGAGAAAAAGCTCTTTACCACAATGGATGTTTTGTGGCTCAAGAGTCTCTTCATACCCTCGCACAAACCTCAGCTGGTTAATGACATCCATATCTTGTGAGCTGAACTTCGCAACAGATAGCGAGAAAGAAAGACCAGATCGCGTTGTTCAGAGATCACAAAGATCTCATTACTCGCGAGGGCAGATTCTTCCCCTCAAGCACCAACTTGGGCAGTCGCCATGAAATAACAGTTCAGACCGCGCTTGTGATATAACGCTCGAAAATCGAGAAAGCACCCAAGATTGGGAGATGGAGACACAAAGAGACAAAGAAACTTACGCAGCTCCCTTGCTGACGATGCCCTGGTCCTTGGCAACAGCATCGAAGTCGGGCTAGAGTCGCAGGAAGAGACAAAGTTAACAATTTTGGTTCTTCGACAGGCCGCAAAGCTACCTCGAGGCTTTCATCGGCCAATGAAGCAGGGCTCGAGTAGCTTGGAAGTTGAGAGAGTCAAAAAACATACCTTCCCTCCATCAGAGTTTCGAATGCAAGAAACGAGGAAGCGAAGCTGGGTCTCGTGGTCGATAGGAGCCATCTTGACTAGTTCTTTGCTGGTGAGAATCTGAGAAAGTTGACCAGATAGTAGCGAGGCTGTTGCTTCCAAGAGTCGTTGGGCTGGCAAAGAGAAGCGTCACCGTTAGAGAGAAGATGCAGGCTTGGTTGCAGAGGAGATGTTCTGGGAAAGCGTGTGGTCTGGGGAGTGTGAGCTGAGAGGATGGGAAAATATCTGTGGGGAAAAGAGGTCGAGGTTGGGAAAAGACAGAATCTGCAGTTGTGCTTTTCAAGGGCAAGAGCCAGTGAGAGCCAGTCACGTCTAAGGGTGTGAAGGAGACAACTACTGCCAGGACTTTGCGGTTTGCCTTGGCCAATTAGAACAATCTTCTGCTTTTTTGTAGGCGGTCTGTTCTTTGTGGGATGGCTGGGCAGTGAACTATGGAAGCAGAAAGGAAGAAATGACCGTTCCGAAAGGGGGGGTATTTAGAGGGATGCTTACCAAAGAGGTTCAACGAAACTGCGGGCTTTTATTTGTCTCGTCGGCTCTGGAGGTGGTGTGCAGGTGTGGTAGATGCTTGGCGGTTGTGTTGAGGGTGAAGGGTTGGAATCTAGACTACGGAGGGGACGGTACCTTTAAATAGGACAGGGAAGTGGAAGACTTTTGGGCAGTGAATGCATTGCGTGTCGAGATGTGGTCGATCTTGGATCTCTGTGAAGAAAGCCCGGCTGAACTTCAGACTGGAGGGCGACAGACACCTTTAGTTCGGATAAAGAAAGACACTGTGGAAGTGAAGTTGCTGTCTATGGATCCTGTCTCCCTACTGGCGAGTTTGAGTTTCAACAGAAAGGGAAGGATGTCATATCAGGGACGGCTGTTCTTGCCGGTCCTCCCAACCAAATAATGAATACAAAAGACTAACAGGAGGCACTCTTGGAATAGAGGCTGGATGTGTGAACAGGTCGCCTGGGGCTCCTTGCAATTAGAAACGAAGTACAAGACTTCGAAGGTATAAAATTCATTTTTCTGGGCTACCAGTCTTCTCATCAAGAGGTTTTAGTAATAATGACGACCCCTGTGGAATCGAGAATCTTGAGACTTTGTATTTCCTAACTCCAAACTTCCAGTAGATGCACAAAATATATCACATACTATTAGTCCCATGTAGCTATATCAAGAAAAGCAGGATCAATGGGACTTGTGCCCAGCGGTGGAATTTCGCTCGCAACTCCAAGTGAACCCACAGAGCTAATGGGTCTGAAACACGGGGTTGAAGATATATATCATACTCGGAATGGAATCATGTATTAGAAGAGCGTGATTTGGGTAGAGATGAAATAGGAGCTTGAAACATGGGGGACCCTTAAGGGGCCAAGGCTATATATAAGGTAGGAGAAAATCGCGGGTCTGGCATGATATCTACATATGTTGAAGTTCTTCCATGTCGGATTCGCTTATATTATTTTGAAAGACGTCTCTCCCTATGATAGGAATCATCCATAGAACCGTTGACATGTCGGCGTGAAGTCCTATGCACGAACCTGTATAATATTCACCTCCGGTGTTCTTGCCGTTTTAGTTCCTCCACGTCGTGTTCAAGAAGCAAGGGCGCTTAGATTCGAAATTCATGTGAATTGTTATTACGAGAGATCGCTGTAGATACTAGAGTCGTTAAACGGAGTATGCTATCACGTGTCGCTCTATTCTTCACTCCATGTCCTGCGTTCTTTCCTGGTCAATCCTTCCCCCAGGCCAGAAGGGAAGAGCGATAGATTCAAAACGCAACAGTTATCCCTATCGGCTCTCTGTTCCTTTCAACCACCTGCACTCCAATTAATCCCACCCGCACTCACAGCTGTAACCTGCGCACAACCCAAACTTGACAACCTTCTACCGCGAGGCATCCTTTCATTTTCTCCCAACTTCGCTATCACAAGCCGCGGCTTACCTACGGCCAATAATAATTTGCGCGGCTTTGTTTCATTTCATCTCTGCTTTCCTTTTTCGGTCGCATTACCTTTTTTGCGGTGCTGATTTCAACCGATCTTGACCTACAGAACAAAAGGATGCCATCTGAGAACACTCCAGCCACGCTGACCCCAGCCGAGGTAACCCAGGCCAAGGATGACCAGGCCACTACTTCATCCAAAGATGTAGTTAGTGGTAATGATCGTGTGCCAAGCCGACACCCCATCCCTTGGACCCGGCCTCGCATGGCCGAGAAGCTCCTTCTCTGTGTCATTTACGAAGTCGAAAAACAAGCCCACGAGGCCAACCAAGAGAACAAGTTCAAGACTGGCTTGGGAACAGCCCCTGGAGGCATTCCCTGGAGCAAAGTAGCTCAAAGGATTTCTCCAGGATCCTCTGGCTCAGCCATCAAGCAGAAATTGGAGAAGGTTCGACTACAAGTTCTTGAAGAAGGCCACTTTGTTCCCCCAGTTGCGTCATTCGGAATTGGAGCCACGCATGACGACAAGGTTCGCGGATACATCGAGAAACCTAACGGTACTCACCGCGAGCTGCTATTCGATGAGGACTACGAGCATCCAAAGGCCTCGTACATTAAGCCTGGCAAGAAAAGCCTTCCCACCCGCAAAGAAGCTCTGGAAGCCTCGAAAGCTGCTGAAGAAGACGAACTCGAGACTGAATCTGGAACCTTGGGCCACAATTGCGCCGTGTCCAGTCCCTCGGACGGAGGTCAAGAGAAGCAGGACATATCTGAGGCCCGCACTGGAAAGAGGCAGCGTCCATCGAGTCCCCAAACTCCCAAGAAGCTCATGATGAAAGAATCCCCGGCTACGCCACCGATTACCGCCCTTGCTTCCAGGATGGCTACTCGCGGAACCATGACCTCGGATCCTAGGATCTCCAAGCTGACCGGCTCGCCCTCACGCCGCAGCCCCCGAATAGCATCTCGCAAAGCAACCAAAGCCACCTACCGCGTTTTTGGTCCCCAGAGTGAGGCTAGCAACGTAGCTTCTGCTTCGAACAGCGCAAATACTCCCAAAATGTCCCCAGCAGACGATGAGCCAGTGCTACAGATGCGCAAATATGGTACTGCCGTCTTCGCTTCCCGAGCCGCCCTTGAAGCCGAGGGCGAAGAGCTCGATGACAAGTACGACCACTTCGTAAGTGCCCCCCCGAGTCCGTGATTGATGAGTATGGAGCTGCTATGCTAACGAAGAATGATAGTTTGTCGAACGTTCTGAAGTTGAGGCTGTTGAAGCTCCACTCTCTACGAGACATCCCAAGGAACATTGATTCAACAGAATCAACACAGCCTCTCAAGCAGTTGACTAAACACTTGAGTCTGAACTCGGCCTTCTGAAGCACGAAAGAGGGTTTCCTACTCTTCGTTTTTATTCATTCTTTTCATTTTCCATTTCCTCCATAGTTTCCTTCCTTGACGTTATTATTAGCACTTCCACCCACACATTCTACACCCCATCGCCACGTCTCGTTAAACGATACTGCCCCGATAGGTGTCTAAGAGAGATAGTTCAACTCAAGCTTTACGCATGGAGGCAACTTTCTCTTTTCTACTCCCTAGTCTCCGTCATATTCAGCCTCAAGCCTATTATATCATGCTAGGTCTCAAGGTGACCATGCTTTGATGGCACAACGAGTCGGTGGTATCCTTATGGGTGTGGACTGGAGAGCTCCGACTCTCCCGTTTATCTTTGCATAGGAGCGGGATCTTGACTTGGAGTCGGCGCTTTAGGAGTCTCCTTCTCGAACGACATTTGTTCTATATCAAGGAAGCGGATAGCATAGGACACGGAGTTTTTTTCGGGTAGCAGGCGATGATTTTCCTTTCTGGGGCTTTATTTCATACATCAAGGCCATGAATGGCATATAGCATTAATACTCGCAATACCACGATTTTATTCAACTGCTATGGAGGAGGCACCTAGACCTCCGCATTCCATCAAGAGATTCGAGATGGAAAGTTATAGTCAGAAGCTTAGTCACCGTTCCGAGAACCTGCAGCGCACAGGCCAACTGTGGAAGAATTCGACCGTGTTCTGTAAAAGAGTTCACGCTAAGCCTGATCAGGGAAGGCGCGATGGTGGGGTTCCTTGTTGTGGGAATGCTCGGCTTGAATTTTTTCTACATTTCCAACCTTCAGTTTGCCATCTCGAGCTTTTTCCCTTTTTTCCACCTCCCAATTCCTCCCTCGGACATCTGTAGACTGCAGATACTGAGCTCTCTTCTTTTCTGTTTGTCTTTTTTCTGCGTTTTTCAATACACATAATCCACAATGCAGCGAGCACTCAGTTCCAGGTCAAGGGCATCTTTGCTCTCTACCGCAAAGTACAGGAATGGATCTCAACAGGTCCGGTTCGCACACAAGGCATGGCCACCTCCCCTCTGACTTGAAATCCAGAATATTTGGGACCATTTTCTAACTGAAAACTCTTCTATAGGATCTTAAGTTTGGCGTTGAGGCTCGTGCATCCCTACTAGTCGGTGTCGATACCCTCGCAAAGGCCGTCGCTACAACACTCGGTCCCAAGGGACGAAATGTCCTGATCGAATCGAGCTTCGGATCTCCCAAGATCACCAAGGGTGTGTGGCCCTTCCAGAAGATTCTCACTCCGGTCTCGGATAGCTAACATGACCCTACACAGACGGTGTGACTGTTGCCCGTGCCATCAACCTCAAGGACAAGTTCGAGAACCTCGGCGCCAAGCTACTACAAGATGTTGCCGGAAAGACTAACGAGGTGGCCGGTGACGGAACCACCACCGCTACCGTCCTCGCCCGTGCCATCTTCTCCGAGACTGTCAAGAATGTCGCCGCTGGCTGCAACCCCATGGACCTCCGAAGGGGTATCCAGGCCGCTGTTGAGGCCGTCGTCAAGTTCCTCGTCAAGAACAAGCGTGAAATCACCACCAGCGAGGAGATCGCTCAGGTCGCTACCATCTCCGCCAACGGCGACGAACACATTGGCAAGCTGATTGCCAGCGCCATGGAGAAGGTCGGCAAGGAGGGTGTTATCACTTGCAAGGAGGGCAAGACTCTCCAGGATGAGCTCGACATCACCGAGGGTATGAGGTTCGACCGCGGCTTCATCTCCCCCTACTTCATCACCGATCCTAAGGGCCAAAAGGTGGAGTTTGAGAACCCCCTCATCCTCCTCTCTGAGAAGAAGATCTCCGCCGTCCAGGATATCCTCCCCGCCCTCGAGGCCTCCACCCAGATGCGCCGCCCTCTCGTCATCATTGCCGAGGATGTTGAGGGTGAGGCTCTTGCTGTATGCATTTTGAACAAGCTCCGTGGCCAGCTCCAAGTTGCTGCCGTCAAGGCCCCTGGCTTCGGTGACAACCGCAAGTCAATCCTCGCCGATCTTGGTGTTCTTACCAACAGTACTGTCTTCACCGATGAGCTCGACATCAAGCTCGACAAGGCTAGCCCTGACATGCTCGGCTCCACTGGCTCCATCACCATCACCAAGGAGGACACCATCATCCTCAACGGTGAGGGAAGCAAGGACGGTATTACCCAGCGCTGCGAGCAGATCCGCGGCGTCATGTCCGACCCTGCCACTTCCGACTACGAGAGGGAGAAGCTCCAAGAGCGTCTCGCCAAGCTCAGCGGCGGTGTCGCCGTTATCAAGGTTGGTGGTTCCTCCGAGGTTGAGGTCAGCGAGAAGAAGGACCGCTTTGTCGACGCGCTGAACGCCACCCGTGCAGCTGTTGAAGAGGGTATCCTTCCCGGTGGTGGTACTGCTCTCCTCAAGGCCTCCTCCAACGCCCTCGATGGCATCAAGCCCGCCAACTTCGACCAGCAGCTCGGTGTCAGCATCGTCAAGAACGCCATCACCCGCCCTGCAAAGACCATCGTTGAGAACGCCGGCCTCGAGGGAGCCGTCATCATTGGCAAGATCATGGATGAGTACTCGAGCGAATTCAACAAAGGCTTCGACAGCGCCAAGGGCGAGTATGTCGACATGATCGCCTCTGGTATTCTTGATCCCCTCAAGGTCGTCCGCACTGGTCTTGTCGATGCCAGCGGTGTTGCTTCCCTGCTCGGAACCACCGAGGTCGCCATTGTCGAGGCTCCCGAGGACAAGCCTGCCGGACCTCCTCCTGGAATGGGTGGAATGGGGGGCATGGGAGGAATGGGTGGCATGATGTAAGAGGTCGACCACCCAAGGCAATATGAAAAACAACCAACACCGTAAAATTCAACAAAAAGCCAAAAAAAAAAATTGCAGTAAGGAGAACCACGGCTTGTATTAATGAAACCCTGGCGCTACGGACACATGGCTTTGGAGTTGAGGCGGTTTAGGGTACAGAAAAATCATACCAAAGGTCTCATTTCCAATCTCCCCAAATCATTGTGATGAATCTCCACTCTCTTACTAGTAGTTGAGTGTTCAGTTTGCATGTTTTTGTTTCCTGGTCTCTTGTCTTATACCACTCCTCATCCCACATATATATTCCACATCCCAATCATCATAAATTGTTTTCATCCTAGGTAGGGCCTGTGCATTGTACATGGAAGGATAAGGTTTTTAGATGTATAATACCATCTAGCTGGGGCTCGCCGTGCTTAGAGAAGCCCCCGAATTGAGGAAAAAGTGCTTCAAACAAATCGTGGCTCAGTCATTCTTTTGGTGTTTATTACGACGGGCTATGAGCTTAGTCAGTCTCAGCCAAGCTGCGGAAGTGTTCTAGTAAGTAGAGCACCGTGCTATAAGGGCTGATTAGCACTCAGACGTACTGTGTGGACCCTTTGCATGTGCAAACGATGTGCCCCGTTAGCCGCATCGCGGGGCAGATCCTCAAACCGCTCTGGCATTCCCTAAGCCCTCTTGCTCTCGCCTCGCCTTTCCATGCGGAAATAAACCTGATCGCTGCGACCAGAAAAGCAAACCCACACCGATACTTGATCAATCAATCTCGAAGAAGACACGAGCTCACCCTTTTCCCGCCTACCAAATACACCAGAAAGCCCACCGAGCGGAATTTACCGAGCCTTTCCCAAAAAAAAAAATGGCGGCAGCAGCCAAACGACCCGAGCTCCAGTTCGGACAAGACTTCATCGCCAAGCTGGACGCAGCAAAAGTGACGCGCCAGGCCGACTACGTGAAGGATCCAAGGACATACTACAAGGGGCAGGTACCTGTACGTTTCTCCCTTCTCTACATACCTCTCGAACCTTACATACATACATTCTCTTCTACGCACCCTCAAGCCAGGTGCCCTTCCCCCCCCCTCCCCCCCCCCCCAAACCTCCATTATATTCTATTCTGTACTATACCATACTAAATAACTCTATACTAACCCCCCCCCGCCTCCTCCTCCTCCTCCTCCTCCTCCTCCTTTCTGAACAGACCCTACTGCCAACCGTCCAAAACATAAACCCGCCCACCAAACCCTCCACCTCTTCCTCCGCCGATCCCACCACCTCTTCAGCCCCCTCCTCCTCCTCCTCCTCCTCCTCCTCGTCAGGTCCGTCGACAACAGTAACCCTGTCGGCCCTCAAACCGCCCAAGGCTACGCACTCCCTCCCCTCCCTCCCCCTTTCCACGACCTCAATCCTCCACCTCAAATCGAAACTCGGCCCCCTCCTCTCCACGCCCCAGACCCGCGTCCCGGCCTCCGGGATCCGCATCCTCTACAAGCGCAAGCCCGTCAGCGATGCAAAAGTTCTATCCGAGGTGGTTGGCGAGGAAGGAGTGGGAAAGGCGGCGGCGGAGGGGCTAGAGATGAGTTTCATGGTCACCAAGGAGGAGCCCGTCGTCGCGGCCGAAGCTAGGGATGATGGGGAGCCTGCCGTGGAGGTCCCGGATGTGGAGATGGAGGATTCTGCTGCTGCTGCTGCTGCCGCTACTAGTACGACGACGACGACGAGCTTGAAATCGGCTCTCACCAATGGCTTCTGGGGAGATCTTCAAGAGTTCCTCTTGCAAAGGCTAAAGGACGAGGGCCAAGCAAAGGAGGCACTGGCGGTGTTCAGGGAGGCCGTGGAGAAGAGGTAGTTTGTCTGGGTGTATCATGGTGAGGAGGACAGTGAGAAAAAGTCAGTATTTTGCGCGAAGTTTATCCAGTGGGCAAAGGCAACATCAGATACCCGAACGAGTAATTCATGAACCCAAGTACTATTCACCCCAACCAAGCTCACATGTCACTGAGAGAGCTGATGCCAAGAAATGTATGCGAAGTCTTGGCGCATCTGGTCCTAGTCAGGCTACCACTCGGTTCCATAGGTAGGTATTTGCTGCTTGGTTATTTCTGTTTTGCATTACCTCGTTTGGATCGTTTCGTACTAGGCAAAGAAATTATACAAGGCAGACAGGCCTGTCCTACAGCTGGGTTCAGTCCACATTGCCGCCACAAACCTATGTGGATCCTGCATATGCAGTAGTAGAAATTGGCTCCAACGGACTGGGTGCGCAGCATGAATAGACCATGTTTCCGCATGCTTCATCACTGTCCCAGACTTGGCTTTGGAGACACGAGCTTGCTCTTTTCAACCGAGGGAGCAGTCCTCCCTTAGTATTTCCCGCCCGCCACTTTGAATTGCTGATCAACGATAGAGAGGGAAGCTACTAAATAACTGGCCCAGAAACCACCATTGAAAAGAGAATATAAGAAAATAGGTATTTTGGTCCATGCTTGCCGGCCTGCCCCCCCCGCCCTCCCCTCCCCCAATTTCATATTCGTCATCAAGAAGTGCGTATTCATTGTCGTCGAGAACAGGAAGGGTCGAGTTCCAAAGAGGAAGAAACAGGTCACGTAGGGAGCGTCGATAAGAGAGTCTTCGATGTGGCTGATGTTTGGCATTCTGCGAGTCCATAATTTAGCCAGCAAGACCCTTGCTAACCTTGCCCACCACACTGCTCCACTCGATGTCATCTTCGTCGTTGGCCTGGATCTCGGCGCCGATGCCGTTGAGAGAGCTCTTCAAGGCATCCTTGGAAGAGGCGTACAACATCTTGGGCTGTATTACGAGTGGGTACGCGTCAGTAAGTAATGCTAAAGCCTTAAAATTGCTTGACACAAGCTAGGTGGGGGTGGATGGAGACAACTGACCCTGATTCCGGCATCATCAGGAGACCATGCAATGAATGTGATCTTGTTTCTATTTCACACCAAATGGGTTAATCTTGGCAGTTCGCGGGGTAGTTGCCTCGTAGTGAGGTTTCGAAAGTTTTTAGGCTTCAACTGACCGGGTTCCCTCTCCGCTGGACAGGCTATATTCGACATCGTATACGGCATAGCGGGGACCGCCCTATATGAAAGGCATGTTAGAATGGAGCATTCGGATGCAAAGCATAGGGCTACTAGAGCTACCAGGAAGAAGCAAACATACAGCGTCGCGGAGTTTTCCAGAGAACACCTCCCAGTCTTTCTCGGCGGAAGCGTCTTCGACAACGATGCTCTTCTTGTCGTCGGAGACCTTGAAGATGATGTACTTGTGTTCGCGGTTGAGCTTGAGCTTGTTGAACTCGTCAACGCACTCGGGGGTTGGCGATACACTAAAGCGGGGAGGGGGGGGGGGGAATTAAAAGATTAGCTTTTCGTGGTCCGTGTAACGATCGCGACTCTGGCGCATGTGCGTGAGGTGTGCTCTGGTGGACGGGGCAGTGGAAATGGAGTCGCCACGGGGATGGCCCCCCTTCACATGCCGAGCGGGATGTTGCGGTGGACGCTTAGCTCGCTCGTGGACGTGGGCCAGGGGTAATCATGGATGGAAGGGTGGGTTGATAGGTGTACGGACCCAGATTGAGACTATTGTATAAATGTTAGTGTTAGCTGTGCCGTGTCACATCAAGCCTCGTCGTGGGTTGCTTACCATTGTCGCGGTGATGCGGATTCAGGGGTGTAGGAGATTCGGTTGTCTTTTTGGGAGTGGCTGTGGGGATAAGCCGATGTTAGATCAAGAAGCTCGAGGTCAAAACAAAGAGTGACGGTGGCGGTGGTGTTAATAAGAAGCCCAAAAGGTGTCAGAACGCGTAGGCAACAACGATGAGGCTTTCGCTCTGGGGGTGGCGGGGGAGGGGCCAAGCTTATATTTGTCTAGGACCAGCGCGAATATACGGGGGCCTGGGTAAAAAGAAAAGGAGCAGCTGTACCTCTGCCGTGATAGCGAATTCAAGAGCTCTGCGGGCGGGCCAGAGTCTCCAAGTGTAGGACGAAGTTGTGTGTATGTAGTGTGGGTGGGATGGGTGATGGAAGACTGAGGGGTAGGCAAGGTAGCCTGGGAAATGAAGCGTGAGGACGGTGCTGTCTGGGAATGGTCTTGGCGCTGGGAATGGCCTTGGCGCATGGTGGGGGCTTCCGCTTTGTGGGCTGTCCTACCTGACCAATGCGAGCCTGTCTTGCCCAGCAACGCCTGCGCAACAAGCCAACTACGACCCACAATACATGATCGAGTCACGTGTTCGGTCAGACAATGCAAGTAAGTAATCGCTGCCTGCGCATGTATTTTCTGCGCGATATGTCACCGGCAGGTCGAAATGCAGGAAACAAGCGGGAAAATATGTTGGAAGTTGCATACACAATGTTTCGATTAGGAAAATTTAAAAGTCGCGGGCTATCGAACGTGCGGGTTCTCATTCATAGTGCTATTTCGTTCTCTAGATTATCGACTTTGTCCCCTAAATATTCGCCGTCAGTCAATCAATCCAAGACGTTGCCTCCTACCTATTACCGTAGACTTTATGTTGCTTCATACAGCAGCTTCGCTTGTCCACACTAGTATACATACCCATTCCTCTATCTGGGTTAAGCAGGACTGTGCAAGTCCCCTTTGTTCAAAGCTGGTGCGTTTGAAATGACGCGGCCCTTAGCCGGCTCATCTGCTCCAGATTCAATGTAAGTAGTAGAGTAAGCGTCTGGAATGCCAGGCTGACGTAAAAGTGTTTACGTGTATGCGCGTTAGAATAATTGCCATATCATCATTTCCTAGCGACGTAGGTGCTCTTGGCTTGCCCCCCAGGCAGCAAAGACCTAAAGCCACTGCTGCCGAGAAGTCCGTTTTCTCAAACATCACGCTGGACAAGGGGTTGACACACGGCTCTCCAGCCAGGCTTCGTATTGATTATGATCAGCAAGGTTCCCATAAACGTGCCGTGCTTCTTCTCCACGCAGCTGCTCTCGTAGGCCCCGATTCCTTCTCATATATGCCGAAGCATGCCACGCCAATGACCCTCCAACTCTTTTCCACCATTCAGCTTCATATCGCTCCCGCCACCTGCGCCCTGTGGAGTAAAACCCAGCCCCTACAATTCCTTAACCTTTGGCTTGGCCGAGCCGCCGCCCACAACCGCCTTAACAACACCCCCAATCACCATGGCCGCCTCCAGCCCCAGCAGTCCGAGCCAGATGAAGTTGAGGAGCTCTTCCTCGTGCCCCAGACACAAGTGTCTCTCCTGCATGAGCGGCAACCAGTGGCGGTAGCTGATTTGGATGCAGAGCCAGGCAAGAAAGATGTGTATGGTGCGCCAGAAGTGACTATTCCATTTGCAATTCGTAGTTAGACATCAAGAAGGTAGATGTGCATTTAGGGATATGGCTGGGGAGGGGATAGGTTCCGAATGGAAGGACGTGATGGGAGGTATAAGAGGACCGTGGGAAAAGGAAACACTTACGGATAATTAATAGCCCATCGAGCTGGACTATCAGAGACGTACTGGCTGATCTGTAAAGCGCAGACGGAACCAACGAAAGCGAACAGGTAGATGTGCAACACCCTCTCGAAAGGGGTTGGTTCGTGCTGGGGGAGGAGGTCGAAGATGGCGTTCATTTTGTCCTTATATATATGGATCGAACCCAACAAATGCGAAGGTAACACACACACTTTTCCCTCACTTTTCCGAGGCGCTCGCTCGTTCAGCTGAGAAGAGGGGGGGGCAAGATCTAAAAACAGGGTCTCCCTTCGCTTCTCGTTGTGTAACTGCTACGTTTCCCGTTTCCTTTCGTTTGCGGTACCCCTCTCGTTTAGTAGCTATGCGTACCTGCTTGGTACCTTTTGCGTCCCGAGGTGTGTATGCAGGTCGTGTTGCTGGTCCTGGTTTCCCGCGCGTGGTAGGGTACGGGGGCCAAAAAAACCGCCGGGCAAGTTGATACGCGTACCTTTTGCTGTACTTGACACGTTTCCACTTCTTTGGCTTTCCATGCAAGCTAGCTCCGTGACTAGAGTTGAAAAAGTAAGAGGGGGTATGTATAGATGAAATTGAACTAAAGCGAGATGTATATATATATATACACCGAGTCCAGCGTGCTATGATGCGTGCAACAATAACCTCGCCGGCAGTAAGCGTGCTGTGGTAAGGCGGGTAGCTGATCGTGCGACTTTCCCTGGGGTTGCAAGCGACAGGCGGGTTTCAATCTCGACGACAATGAAAGGGTGAAAACATTGAACAAGAGCGAACTATTCGGGATCGCAAGGTGTAAAGAACAGCGTGGCGGTTAGGCCCTCTCCCACTAAAATCTCCCACAGGTGGAATTATTACCGGAAGAAACGCCGGCTAATTTCAATTAGAGTACCAAGAGCAAACTCGAATTTTCTGCGTCTTGGAAGCAAAACCTAGAAGGGGTTTGGAAAGAATGAAGTTTCCAGTCTTTTGGCATGAATCGAAACCTACGGTTGTGTTTCAACGAGTATAATGAATCTATCGACGTATACCATCCCCGCAATATAAAGTGGAAAAGCATTATATCTGATTTGGCGCAGTGGTGGATCTGAGACAGGGGAACCACTGAAAGATTAAAATCCAAATGCCGGGGTAGCCGTGTTATGCAGCATCCACTATTCCAACTTAGTTCCCAATACCCCCGTACACTTTTCACTGCTTGAGATATCCTGTCGAGTCCGGAGTGATCAATCCACCATGGTGCTCCAGTAACACCTCCCCATATCTATCCTGCCCTGTTTCCCGCAGCGTCTCCATCAGTTCTTCCGGCTCCCATCCCAGGGTCCTCATCGCCAACCTCCGTCTTGATATGTCGTTCTTGAACCAACGATCGGAGAATGTCATTTCCTTCTCTATGTCACAGAGTCTGACTCCTGGGACAGCATAGATGATACCCCAAAAGACAATCAAATCTCGGAAGCCGTTGTCTTTCAACTGGTTGAATGCCTCCACGTGTCTCGCCAATCTCACGCCCGAGTAAAGAGCCGCCGACCTTAAATTCGGCATGCACTGGAGAGCGTTTGCAAATCCAAGGACCAGGGGCATTAGATTCTCTTCGACCGGAACAGCAGCGAACTCGCTGCCTGGAAAAAAATGTTTCCGGACCCCATAGTACTCCTCGCCGTCACGGATCGCAGTGCTGATCAGAGACCTAGTGGATGTGCGCTCCCACACGGCGTCACCGATTTTCCTAGTATCAGGACGACCCTGGAAGTAGGGCTGGCGGGACGGAGAGAATCTCGAGAATTCCACTTGCATTTTACGCAGATGTTGCCAGTGCGGCGGAGCCAAAGATTTGGCGGGCCAGAAGAGGTTCTCATCCACGGCTCCGCACGCCTTGAAAGACTTCTGGTGAAGAGACATCTGATGAAGAGCAGCGCTGACCGGGTCCGACTCGCCCTCTGGCACCAGAGCGTACGCGACAGTCTCTCCATTGTCTGTGCGTATACTATACGAGTCCCCAAAGCGTACGACGCACTCGCTCACCGAGGGGAGGTGGTGTGCCGCCTCCAAAGCTCTGGCTACTTCCTTTCTACTTTCGATCCGGGTCCCTTCTATGTGATGGGGCCTCAGCGAATGGCTGTCTACCATGACGGAATCCAAATTCGGGAGCTTGGCTGCAATGTCGACAACGGAGGCGTACTCTACAATAGAAGGTAGTTTGTTGTAGGGATACATGTACTCCTGGCCAACAGATCCCTCGTTGCACAACCAGGCGCTCGCTGTGCTCAAAGCCACCACAGAAGACACCGGGGGGAGTGATTCAGGGTCGAGATGCCTAATACCAATCACCCCCCTCGTGTCCTGGGGGGTCCTCATCGTGGCTCGATGCCGAAGAAAGAATGATAATTTGATGCGGCCCAGTCTCGGCGACGTCTTTTCCCAGTTTGCCAGGATTGTAAGCAGCCTGGTAACAGCATCTGTGAAGAACTCCTCATTGGACGGTAAGTCTAGCGTTCTCGGGTCTTGCTTCTGCGTCGGGTCGTATTCATGAGGAAGCAAGATGTTGAAGCGGATAGTTCGTACGTAGGACCCACGAAGTCCCGTCATGACTTTCTCAAAGTCGTCGAGGTCGTTTTTCGAGAAGAAGAGATATTTAAATGTGTGTCTCTCGGCCGCAGCTTGCCACCGCTTGCTAACAGTCGCCAGGTCGGGAAGCAGCGTCTTTCGTGTTGTTTTGGGGGAGCCAAGTCTACATTTCGACGACAGTTCGCCGTGTGAAACAGTTCCTCTCACCCTGGGCCGCAGAGTAGCTGTTCCGTGCTGAGCTGCCCTGACGGCGTGGACGATGATTTGGTCGATGATCTCGTTGGGAAGCAGTTCCATGATGAGTGTATGAGTGGACTGAATATTCGTACTTGCTTCACCATTGTGTTGGGATACATCAGGATATATCCTGAGCCGGAACAAGAGATATCATGTTGCCAAAACATCGTGCTTTTATTCCCTGCTGTACATGTGTCCGGGTACCTATCCATCGTTGCCCATGACCCCGTGAAAATTGCCAGGGTCATATGTGACGATTGCGGCGGTGGGGCCAGCAGCATGATATGTCAAAATAACATGGATCCTGCAGCCACGATGCATCGGGAAGCTGGCCGAGAGGATTTGGCTGCCACACCGGAAGAGACTATATGTCACAGATTAGTCAAGGTCGAAATGGTATACCCGTACATTAGCAAATTAATAGGTACTGCCTTGACTAGTACAACAACGTTGCGTTAGCACGCACCTCAGAGCGCACGTGGGTTGTCGTATTCAATCGATAAGATAAGGTACGTACTCTCATGCATGATCGGGATCCCTGCAGAAAAAAAAATTAAGAAAAACTGCCTGCCTTCCAGAATTTCCCGAGCTACGTTCCATCTCGAGAACACCGGAAAGCACCAAATATCATATTCACACATTCCGCGAAAATGGGTGTCGGCCGACGCATGAAGAAACAGGGGCCTCCTGAGCCGCTATCGGAAGAACACTTTGCACGACTAAAGCGCAAAGCCGGCCTTCCTGTTGACGACCCTCCTGCGGCGCCTCCGTCCAAGAAAAAGCGAACTGGGAAAGAAGTCCCGTCAAAGAGAAACAGTGTCGCGACAAAGAAGGGGTCAACGAAGGAATCTAAAAATGGAGAGGTGGTCAAGCCTGCGGCGACAGTAGCGGCAAATGGCAAGAAATCCTCAAAACCTAAGAAGAAACAACCAGAGCCAGAGCCCGAATCCAAGGGAAGCGACGACGACGACGAGTTTGACGAAGATGACCTGGAAGTAGAAGGCCTTTCTGATCTCGACGACGAGGTACCGGGAGAGTTCAAAGATGACTTCCTCGAGTCCGATGATGACGAACCATACGATTCGGACGACCAAAACGAGAAAGCACACCTTTTCTCCGAAGACGAGGACGAGTCGGACGCAGAGGAGAAGCTCACAGCAGCAAACATCCAGGGGCTATCAAGAAAGTTGGACGAGAAACTTGCGCAGCAGGCAGAGGAGGCGGAAGCAGAGCAACAAGACTTGCAACTCAACATCACGGGAGACAGACCCAAAATTCTGGATGATCTCGAAGAGGATGGTGATGATGCAGACCTCCTTTCCAAGACGAAGGCTCTCCTAGCTCCTGATCTACAGCTCCTCCGAAATCGCATCAACGATACTGTTCGTGTTCTTGATGACTTTGGGAAGCTCGCTGAGGAGGGAAGGGCCAGGGCAGAATATGTCAATCAGCTGTTGAAAGATATATGCGCATACTATGGCTACTCGCCATTCCTGTGCGAAAAACTGTTCAATCTGTTTTCCCCCCGCGAAGCATTTGCCTTCTTCGAGGCCAACGAGAAGGCAAGGCCAATGGTGATAAGAACCAACACCCTCCGGTACGTGGTCTCCGCTCCTTATCAACCTCCTGTTTGAGAATGGGTAACTAACAAGGTACTAGAACCCACCGAAGAGACCTAGCCCAAGCCCTGATAAACAGGGGCGTCACCCTCGAGCCAGTCGGAAAATGGAGCAAAGTCGGTCTTCAAATTTTTGATTCCACTGTTCCCATAGGTGCTACCCCGGAGTACCTCTCAGGCCATTACATCCTGCAAGCCGCCTCCTCGTTCCTCCCCGTAATGGCCCTCCAGGCCCAAGAGCACGAGCGCGTGTTGGACATGGCATCCGCCCCCGGTGGAAAGACAACCCATCTTGCCGCCGTGATGAAGAACACCGGATGTATATTTGCAAATGAACTCAAGAAGAGTCGTGCCAAAGCCCTAATAGGTAACGTGCATCGTCTGGGCTGCCGAAACGTCGTAGTGTGCAACTACGACGCCAGGGAATTCCCGCATGTGATGGGTGGTTTTGTAAGTTTGTTGCTCCGCTCCCCTTCCCTCAGAAATGAGAACATCATCCCTCTTCCCCCCTCCTTCTTACCATCAAGCAAAACACTAAGCTGACTGTCGTAAAATAGGACCGCGTCCTCCTCGACGCTCCCTGCTCCGGCACCGGCGTCATAGCCAAGGACCCCAGCGTCAAAACCAACAAGACGGAAAGAGACTTCATAGCCCTCCCGCACATGCAGAAGCAGCTCCTCCTCTGTGCCATCGATTCCGTGAACCACACCTCGAAAACGGGCGGGTATGTAGTCTACTCCACCTGCAGCGTCACCATTGACGAGAACGAGTCTGTCGTCGCCTACGCCCTCTCCAAGCGCCCCAACGTCAGACTAGTCGAAACAGGGCTCACGTTCGGTAAGGAGGGATTCACGAGCTATATGGGCAAGAACTTCGGCAAGAGCTTGAGCTTGACGAGGAGGTTCTATCCGCATACGTACAACATGGACGGCTTCTTCGTGGCCAAGTTCCAGAAAATTGCTCCCACGCCGCCAAATGCCACGAAGGTTACTTTCGGGAAGCAGAAGAAGGGCGCCAAGGAGAGTAGTGAGCACCAGCAGCAGCAGGGCGGTAGCGGAAAGAGCAACGATGCCATTGACATTGGCAACGATGATGAATTCATTGACAAGACGCCCATCGTCGACGAGGACGAGAGCAAGAAGGATGATAATTTCGGTGGGTTCGACGAAGAGGAGGATAGGGAGTACATTGAGAGGGCCAAGAGGAATGCCATGAGGAGACGCGGTCTTGATCCCCGGGCGCTAAGGAAGGGGAAGACCGACGATAAGGAGAAGAGCAAGGGAAAGACGGAAAAGGAGGCATAATTTTTCTCTCGCATTGGTAGCCAGCTTCGCGTCTTGTCCTGTCTTGTCTTTTGTCGAGCCGGCAATTTAGAACTACCTAGATACCACTAAGCAAATACATTGCTTTCTGACGAACAACATGAACTTCATGCTGCAGTCCATGTGAAGAGTTACTCATCTCCGACCCCCTTGTTAAGCAGTCACCTACTAGTAGTGGTGATGGCAGCAGTAGTTCCTCCTGGATATAGATCGAAGCAAGAGCAGCATTCATCAAACATCTGTGATACGATATTTAGAGTGGGAGGTCATGATTAATCATTACCAATCATGTTTGCTCGGCTGAAAAGTAAAGTGCCATATGAATGATATTTGTGTCAACCGGGTTGTGTTCGAGAAAAACCAAGAAATGAAGAAAAAAAAACTGCCGGGTTCGAAAAGAAACCCTCGCCTTTTGCCCTTCCCAAAAGTCTATATAGAAAGTAGGTATGCTATCGACATGCATCATTCATGTCATAATCGTTAAATCATAAGAGTCATTACCAATGTCTGCTCATTCGCCTTTCCCTGAGCCCAATCCCTCATCTCTCTAGACTCATCACACCGTAGTCCTCGCATCCAATCGCTGTTCACCCTACACCAAAGCGCATCCACATCCACACAAGATCATCATCACTTTCAACATCATCCCCATTCCCTTTCTCATCTACCACCTCTGCCTCGACCATCAACCAAATGATATGGATAGGGGTATCGATCTAGCAGTCATACGTCCATCGCATCTTCGCGCCCAGCCCACATGTGAGAACCACTGACCTTCCACTAGATATAGGCCATATAGCTGTCTTCTTGCGCTCATCCCGCGCCTCCCAAACCTTCCCGAGTTTTGATCCTCTCCGTCAACCTAATTCCTTCAGAATTACCTCCTCTGTATGCGATATTCTGGTACAGATATACCCATGGCCCGCATCAGTATGCTATATTCCTGAAAACGTGATGCCATGCAAGACCGCCTTTTTCTAATGTATGAACGACGCCTAGATCTCAGGTCCTGGGTTACCTGAGCGCCAATTCCGTGACCAAGATACCCCAAACAGTGTTGTAGTGAGCAAGCAGAATGATGTTGAGTGCCGCCACTTGCGTGAGCCCGTTCCCGTTTGTGTATGTTTCCCAGTGGTATCGATATCTATGTTTGTAGACGATAAGAGAAAGTTGTAGTCGTTGTGTGTGAGTCATTGGGTGAATGAGTGAGTGTATGTGTATGTTCATAGTCATAGGACAAAATAGAAATGAGGTTGATGAAAATGCGGTAGAATGCGCATGTGTGTAGTTTCCCTATCGCGCCGCTGTATGTGCAAAGGTTGGGTAAATAATGTCCTACTGCACGGCGTTAAAATGGGGACTGATCCAAATTAAAATGTGTGTACCGGCAAACCGAAGGTTGAAGAATCGAAATTTCGTGAAGTCCATGTATGTAGAAGCCGTGTTTGAAAAGGGTTGACACCACAACGTGCGAGATCCAGTGGATCAGCTCAAGTTGACGATATCACGGATAGACCAGCGCCATGACTCTCTATCCCGAGCAACTGGAGTCGCCCATTTGTCGCACTTCTTCCGCCACCTTTCTTCCTCCTCACGCTGCCTCCTCATAAACTCTGGGCCGACATCAAACTCTTCGCCGACAAGCCACTCATCCTTGATATCACTGAGTCTGCCGCGGCCGCTGCGTTCGTTCGTGTCCTCAGTCTCCTTGTCTTCAAGGTCGGGAATGTCCTTGAAAACATCGTCTTCATCGTCAAGGGCGTTGAACCCATCCATCGGGTCAGGTTCAGACTTGCCGCCTGTTGGTGTTCCCATCTTCAGCCAGCACATATTCTGCGGGTCGAAGACCATTTGGCCAACAACTTGGACACCCTTGGTTGCGTTGATGTTTGTGATAAGACCCAAGCGCGGTGTGGTGTTCTCCTTCTCGCGCAGTTGGCGAAAGGATGCAGTGGAAGGAGAAGATGTTGGGGGTTCAAATGCATTGAGTGCATTCTCATTACCTTCCCATCGGAAGGTATCGGCGTTGTAATACATTCCATTCACAACTATATGATGTAAATTAGGTAAGGCTCCAAATACTTTGCAAGGTCAGAGACGTACCTTTTGATTGTTTACTGGAGTTCAGGTTCGATATAAGCAGTGGCTTCGTCGATATCGGCCTCCTGGACTTCTTTGATCGAATCGTGTTTTGTGGCAGAAGAGGGTTGAAATTTGGCCTGGACGCAAGTTGTGCCACGCGTTGCGACGTGAGAGGCGCAACGGGACCGCCAGGTCCACCCCGTTGAGCAAGACTAGTCTCACGGGCAATGCGGCTGGCGGCGGTATCGCGAGCAAAGTGAGGGGTGTTGTCAACTCGCGCGGGGGTATAAGGTGTGAGGGGAGAAGGAGTTGCGGTGCGGTCAGGAAGAATATTCTGATAGTGTTTGTTTCGGAGCGACAACTTAGGCCCACTCGCAACAGGTTGGCGCATGTACCTGGCTTCCGTCTCCTTTGAAGTAGGGAGGTCGTCAAAGCCATCCAGTTCGTGGCCGTCACCAAAATTGCGTTGTCGAGCAGGTCTAGTCTGGTGCCTCCAGGATCCATCCGGTACAATCCGGCCCCTTCTCGGACTAGGTGAACGCATGGTTGACCTCGAGACAGTCCGAGAGTAAGGCCGGAAGTCAAGGCTGTTATCAGAGTCGTGACGACGGAACGTCCTAGAGCTCTTAGCAGTGACATGGTGAGACTGAGAACTTGAGGCGCCGGCAGGCAAAAAGGGAAGGGGGTTTTTCCTCGCTTGAGCAGCAGCACTCTCAACAGTCTTCCTTTCAGTCGGGGTCTTTGGCCGCCTTTCGACTGGAGTCTTGGGCCGCATGTAAGATTGCCTACTTGAGGTATCGGTCCTAGAAGGTGGGCGCTCATAGCGACTCACCATAGGCTTCGCTGGAGATTGGAGTGCCTTCATAACAGGGCACGACCGTTTCAGGCGCAGGAGCTGGGCGCTGGTGGTGTGAGGTGCATGATCATTGCTCCTGAGAGAAGACTGAGATGTCTTCTGGCCTAGTTGACGCCTGTTGGGGGTGCTAGGAATAGAGCTTGAGGTGGATGAAGGTGTGGTAGGGGTATTGATGCTGGAGATGGAAGAATGCGCAGAGTGGCCACCAACTCGAGATAAAGATCGCCTATTGCGGGCGGTCTGCATAGATTCGCCGCTCTCAGACACGGGTTCGAGGGACGATCTAGCACGTTCATGGTTAGGACGCGGGAGACGCGAGGTGCCAGCTGCTAGTTTGTTGGTAAAGGTCAGTGAGACTGCAGTCTTTGGCCGGGCCGGACTAGAAGGCCGGGCATTCTTGAGTTTGATATTTCGGTTGAGTGTAAGCTTCTTGGAATCGAAAACCTCCCCTTCGCCGAGGTCAAGACCGTCAAGCAGATCTTCCTGGTCACCCTTGCCGGTCTTTTGGGGCGGCTTCTTGGGGCTGGACTTCGGTTGCTCGGGTTCTTCGGGAATCCTGTCAGGGGAGCGACTTATCCTCCTCCGCTGTAGACGCTGAGAGAAGTCAACACGCCCCGTAGGCAGCAGAAGGCCGTCAAAGGTCTCGTCCTCGCTCTCGGCAGTGATTGAGCTCGACACACTAGGGCTCAGTGCAGAGGCAGAGGAGCTTCTAGCAGATCTGCGAGTGCCACCGAACCGAGTCCCAAGGCTGCCCTCGCCCCAATCGAAGTCGTCAGAAGTATTGGTGGATGGTGTTTTTGGAATGTCTCGCTTCTTGCTAAGCTCCAACTTGCCGTTGGATGGGAGCTCGAGGTCATTCTCAAACTCATCAACACGGTCACTGTTCTTCTGTGGCGTTGGGGGAGTGATGAGAGAAATTGGTTTTGTTTGCCAGTTCTTGGAAACCTTGATGGTTTCCATGCCGTCTCCGAACAAGTCGTCGTCATCATCGTTGTCCTTGAACTGGTCCAGATTGATAGCCCCACCCAGCATGGATGGAGGCTTGGCTTCAACAAGCTTGAGGGGTGATGCTTGTTGCTTGACGGGGCTTCCTGTGGCAGACCCGCTGCTGACCTGCCTTAGGACAGCCGGGAACTTGGATGCGTCTTGTGTCTTAATACAGAGTGCTTGGTCTTGCTCGGGCAAGACAATGTCGTCCGTCCAGTCTTCTGCTACCATTGCCTTCTGGATTTTCCTGCCTCCCAGGCGCTTAATAGTGCCACCCGTCAATGCAGAGGGTGGAACATTCTGTGGAATGGGAATACCAGCGTTTCTAGCGACTGTTACCGCGTCGAGGGTGGATTTCTCGTCGTCACCGGGAAGATGGACCTGCTTCTCTTCTCCCTGAAGAGACTCAAGGTCTGATCGGAATGAGAGATGGGAAGAGTGTGATTCACGACGAGATGGGCCCGCGGTGGAGTTGTTGGTACTACCTAAAGTCAGGTCATCGCCACCAATAGCAAAGTCATCATCATCCCAGCTCTCCACGTCCGGCATTGGCTCACGTGGCTTGAGCCGCAAAGTTTCCATGGCTGAAGTCTATTAGGTGTTCGTTGTAAGGTTGAGTTGTTGGTCGCGTTGTGTGTTTGATAAAAGTTAGGTGACTAGTGGGTGGCGCTGCGTTGGTGTTGGTTGGTGGCGAAATGCAGCAGCAACGAGAGTCGGGAGCTGGGACTCAATTGTTGTGATGCATCTCGTCGATGGTTGTCAAGTCCCAACAGCAGCCTCTAAGCATTTCCTCCCCTCAATCAACTTTATCGTGAAAGTGCGAATGCGATAGCAAATGCTGATTCACGGTCGGTTGAAATTGTCGAGATTTGAGCGGCGCGTTGTTGCAATGGACAGGTGAGGTACTTGCGCCAGTGAATCGGTCGGTTGGGTCGAGTTTTGGGTCACGATATCGGTACAATCGCGGGTTCAAGATGGTACTTGGTGGGGTGAACGGCCTCGATCGACGCTAGGCCTTCCGAGAACAGAATTGATACTTTTTTCTTTTCTAAATATCACCAAGGGCAAATTTTCACAATAGAACACGAGGTAGGGTTGTTGTTGTGTCGGTCAAGTGTTGTTGGGGTGGTCTATGTGTGCGAATACAGGTATTGTTGTCTGCTAGGTGCCGACCGTGTTGCGCAGTCTTAGTAATTGGGTTTTGGTCTGGGTAGGTATGAACAAGGAATAACGGAACAAGAAAGAAATAATGGGTTGATGATTCAATCGACGTAAGGAAAGATAGAAACAGAGAATGGCAGCGATTGCCCAGTGGTTGGCGATTAATGTGGTGAATCGTCGAGGAAAGAATGGCTGGGGAAGAAGGTGACGGCTTTCCGAGAACGGACAAGAACGCTGCAACGAGGTGGCTGGCGGTGGGCAGGAAGGCCAGAAAACTCAGAAGCTGTGGGACAGGGAACAAAGAGGAGCTGCTGCAGCCACTGGCTGGTGGCAGGGTAGTAGACAGATTTTTTCCCGATGACGGTCACGTGACCTCCAAAACACGACACGGTGAGGAAGGTGGTACCCGCACACACACGCGTCGCGCCTATCCTCCCGTTTCATGTTCTGGATGCCACTTTTGACCTTCCCTCCATCACAAGGCTCAAAACCTTGAGGTTTGTAAATCTTATTTGGGAAATATTGTAAGGCAGAAGGAAGGTGCAGGTGGTAATTATGGGTATTATACATGAAATTGGAAACTCCATAAAGATCTACCACCTTTTGTACCGCATTTATCGATCGTTGCCTGCCAGTTCTCTCCCATTGTCACGATCTCAGCCGACTTGCTGCCTGGCTTGCAGGCATTTCAAACCTCTTGTCGACCAACCATTTTACCCCACATATTTTATTACCAAGACACTCTCCAAAAACCTGTCAGATCCGAATGTCTTGCAGCAGTGCGGTTTGATAATCTCCTCAACTGCCATCATCTCGGGACCTTCCCCTGCAGCGTTTTTTTGAGCCCAGACGTCTGGATCCAAGCCATTTCCAATATATTTGCAACGTATTTCTCTCTTGCTCTTGTTGTCTTCGAAAATATCTTGTGCACCAACAATAAAAGGTCCTAGACTCTTATGCCGTACCTGCTCCGTACTGGTCTCACTTCCCCAAGCTTTATATCAGATAATTCAGCCCTGGCCGTACCACGCGGAGAGTTGTCTCTTTCTAACTTTGGGAGTTCCGAAAAGCGACACACATTCCTCACGTCGGACTAAGCAAAAGTGGCATTTCTGGAGTTTGTATGCGTCGGGCCCTCCGCAGTTGGTGTAGCGGTGCCCATTCTCATTAGCATCGAGCCGTCGACTCTACTCTCAGCATCCATGCCTTGCTCAACTCGGCCCGTCTAAGCAAGACTTCCGGTCGTTTCGTTTTCTCACCCAAGAGGCTAGAGCACCCTCCTCACTTGCTTTCATCACCACTGGCATTCCGTCCGATCATCACCACGCCACTTGAACACCCCCGGCCTGTTCTTTCCTACCGGTGTCCAAAGCGCATCTTCTAACCCCCCCCGCCCCCCCCCTCGACTCACCGAGCTGCGCAAATACCCCCGATCTGAATCACCTCTCACATCCACAATGGGTTCTTCTCCAAATGTTATCCGAATTCCCCGTCAAGACCCCGGACCGGAAGATGCTGAATTCGTCATTATCCACGCCAAGCCGAGCGGAAGAAGGCTCCTAGACCTCGACTTGCTCGGCACAGAGGATACGGTGCCATTTTACGGACAATGTATGAATTTGGAATATCTCTTCCGTCAAATCTCCATATCTGCTCCTCATATTCCCTTTCTTTGTGCCCGTCCCTTATCCCTTGCCCCTTGCCAAATCATGTTCCTGTGCCTGCCATCAATTTGGACAGCACACCCTGGTCGACGAAATTCATGTTTTGGAAAAACATGGGACAGCTGTCCTGCAGCTTATTTGAGTCTCTTACATTGTTTCTAGGAACATTTTGATGGAAGGAAACCACTGGTCAATGTTTTCAACTAATATTTTTCTCGCAGTGAAACATAGACAACTCGAGGGTCTCAAAGGAAGTAGCTGTCCTCTCGATGATGTTGAGTGGGAATCTGTTCTTGCTTCTCTTTTCCTAGGTCATCCATGGCCAGATTCTCCCTCCGTGGCCGGGATAGACACTCTAGCTGTTGTCGAGAAGGACAAAAGATCAGAACCCAAATCCATGACTATTCAGATTAAAAAGCATGTTCAGGGGATCACTGTGAGTTGATTCGCCAAAACGCCTCTCTGTGGTAATCCGGCACACGCAGTATCTGATCGCCACCGCCACTAACATGGTGTATCATAGCAACGTCTGGGAGCGATAACACTTGAGAAAAGAAAGGACATGTTCGATAATGTCGAACTTTTCTCATGGTGTGGTGTGCTAGCGGAGTCCCGTTTCAAGGTCCAAACTTCCCTCGAAGAAGCCAATGCGAAGGTGGACAGACTCGAAGCGGCTGTGGCGGGGCTTAAGGAGCAACTCGAGGAGTTTGTAAGGGCCAAGGACAGCGACGAAACTGTTCTTCTAGAGAAGTTCAAGATACTACTGAACGAGAAAAAGGTCAAGATACGGGAACAGCACAAGCTGCTGGAGGAAGTGAAGCAGAATCCTGCACTAGTTGCTGATCCTAGCGTAGGTGAGGCTTCAGGAGGTGTGGAGGACGGTCCTTCTGAGGTCAAGGTGAAAGCAGAACCCATGGAGGACGATGAGCCAGCAGCCCCTGCTCGTTCCCGAAAAGGCAACAGAAAAGCCCCTGCGAAGCGTGCTCCTACTGCTAGGGGCTCAAGAGGTGGCAAAAGGAAGATCTCGCAAGTTGAGCAAGAGTCAGAGTCCGGAGGCCTTGAAGACATGGATGTGGACAACAGCAACAGGAACGATGGACCCCGGGTTGATTTGGACTCTGAAGACGAAGATCGCAGGACAGAAGACGAGGGGACCGCCGACGAGGCGGAGACTGACGATGAACCCGTCGCCACCAGGATTGGAGGGGGATCGAGCAAAGCTCAGGCCGTGCGAGGAAGCCAGGACACGGAGCCCATGGCGGGAAGCGTAAGCACAGAGCTAGAGATGCCCCCGCCGCGAAGGGAGCTGCCGTTTGCGATTAACAAGGGGAGAAGGAATGCGCCTGCGGCAGCATCATCGACAAAGAACAGCGCTCCCCTGCCTCAACATGGCGGGAGTGAAACAGATTCGGATGATGAGTTATAGGAAACCCGCCCAGGAGTAGCAGTCCGTAAGCAAGGATATGTGCAATTGAGGCCAAGCAAGGAAGTAAAAAAATCACTGCGAGAACCGCTGCCACTATTTTGATCTCTATTGGCTAATGCAGGGGAAATGGAAACAAATTTTTGTATTCCCAAATATAGCCTTTTGCACCCATGGTCGTCTATGTTGTCTTGTTTCCTTGGCATGTCAAGATATTTGTAAAAAGTTTCCAAGCTATATTTTCCTTCACGGAAGCGGAAAGCTCCCAGTAAACATTGGCTCTCCGGGGCTAGTCTTGGTTCTGATATTTTCCCCGACGGAGAAGCACAACGAACCATGACTTTAATGACAGTACGTGCCAAACGGGCCTTCCCGAGACTTTTTCCAGCTCCATAATAATTCTTTTTTCTTGTATCCCGGTGCAGACTGGTATTAGCAAAATGTTCCCTGCCTGTCCGCGGCTCACAAGTTACGTCACAGACACACGACACTCCCGTCGCGTTTCCAACTGGGTATTTAGCCAAGATGAAGGAGGTCTGAAACATAGTAATGTTCTGCTCTTCGTTGGGGAAGTGTAACTTCCCGGCCATATAGCGCATACGGTCCTTTTATAATCGGGTTTTCACAGGTGAAACCAGCGCAATAAGGGTTCGGATAGAGACCTGTGCGTCGTTATAATATAGATATTACTTACCGTTGCATTTATGAGAATTCCTTAGACGCAAGGAAACCCGCG
The DNA here is from genome assembly GCA_022664585.2 of Zalerion maritima. NCBI lineage: Eukaryota > Fungi > Ascomycota > Sordariomycetes > Lulworthiales > Lulworthiaceae > Zalerion > Zalerion maritima. The sequence goes on along the minus strand of JAKWBI020000115.1, from coordinate 59,036 downwards.
ATTTTATACGTACGTGTAGGTGTTTTTTTTTTTTTTTTTTTTTTTTTTTTTTAACCCCCCCGACCTGGCGTCCTCCAGATTACTTTTTATGTTTCCCCGGGGGTGTGGTTGGCCCCCTCTCCAGCCGCGGCGTCCGCCATATCTTCCGTTCTCTATATTCTTTCCGAAAGGTCGAACTCCTATACCCACACGCTGCCCAGGAGCTCCCAGGCTGCCTTCCCAGCCGATTCTGGTTCGGCCAGCGCTTCTTAAAAAATCTTGTACTGCGGTACACCACAGACTTTGTAGGCCTTCGGACTGTGGGTTCATGCACTAAGGAAATAAGTGCTAGGGGGGTTCTGCGGGGTCTGAAATATATAGATTTTATTATAGTGATTTATTAAGCTTTGGACACACAGTTACCAAGTAAGAGGCTTGAGAATTATTCTTAGGGTTAAATGAGACAATAAGAAATGAACCCCCTCCCTATGAGATACAGTAATACGTCCTTCTGTATTTTATGTGCTCTCCGCTGCGAGTGTTTTCCTATCTGGATTTATAAGTATATGGTAGTATTCTAGATCAGGCATGTATATTTATACTGGTAAGCCGGTCCCGATGATTTTACGTCCGTGAATAAGATCCCCCCAGCCCAGAAGTCAGAAAACACCGTGATATACATAGTAATATTTCGGCCTCCGTATTTGAAGTCTCAAGTCTTTCCTCTCTCGCGCCGACCACCCCGGGTGTCCTGCAATATCTTTAGGTATCTCACGAACTACACGAACACTGCATAGCCCTCTCCTCGGCCCTAACATCGCTCGTCCACCTGACCTCTTCCTCCCTATCCCCTTTGTACGCCATCCCTTGTTTATCCTCCTCCTCGCCCTCAAGAGTCTTGCCGTCCCACGACTCCGCGAATGGGTGCAAACTCATCTGCACAATCCTCCTGAGCACATCCCTCTCCCCTTCCTTCTCGACCCTTGTGATCACCTCGTCCAGAATCCATCCGCGGGGTACGAAATTGGGATTCACCTGCATCATCTGCTGCATCCTCTCCGTCTCCCTCTCCTCTGTCACTTCGCCTTCGTCGTTGACCCAATCCTCAACGATTCTGTCCCGCCACTTTCCAAGCCACTCCCCCATCGCTTTCCTCACATCTTTCTCCACGCCAGGCATCGGTCCACCACTCTTGTAGTAAAACCTCTCCGCCAAGTTCTCCCTCTCTTTCTTCCCTTCCAACTCGCTCACTCTGATCTCTCCCAGCCGTCTAAAAAAGAAGTGGAAGTCCAATCCCCCCAGCTCAAGCACATCCAGTGCCTCGGAAAACAACTCCTCAAAATCCCCCTCCTTATACCCCTTGAGCCCCAATCTCTTAGCCATGAGTCGTTTATACTCCCCCATGAAAACGCTCTTATATTCCTCCCCGGCCCTCTCGATAACCTTCTCTGCCCTCTTAACCAGCTCCTCCCCCTCCTCTTCACTCCCTACTCCTTTCTCGACGAAAGCCGTGTCGTCCACCTTGGTAGGCCCCGCGCCCATCAACTCCCCCAGCGCTTCTCCAAGCCTGACTAGGTTCCACCAGACTATTGTGGGCTGGTTCCTGAAACTATATCTCAAGCCATGATCGTCGTGGTTGGGGGTATAGCTAGGATCAAACGCGTCCATGAACGCGAAGGGTCCAAAGTCGATGCTCAGGCCGTAGATGCTCGTGTTGTCCGTATTAAGCACCCCGTTCATGAACCCGTAGGCTTGCCATCTGGCAACGGTAATTGCGTTTCGGCGAACGACCTCCCTGTACAGCCGCGCGAAGCGATTTTCCTCGTCCCCCGGGGGACCCTCGCACACGTCCTCGCTCACACCTCTCGGCGGGTCAAGCGCGCCGTCCTCGCCGATGCTATCTGGGAGGCGGGAGGGTAGCTTATCCCACCCCCCGAAAATATCCTCTGCGGCATAGCCCGCCAGTTTTCTCGTCAGGCCTCTTTCGCCCCTCGCGCGCAGCAAATCAAACGTCCCGAGTCGCACCCACGTCTGCGCGAAGCGGCATACGATGGCGCCCGGTTCGATCCTCTCCCTCCTCACCTTCTCCCGAGGCAGCAACGTGAGGGAAAGCGCCCTCGTGCTGGGAATACCCAACGCATGCAAGTATTCTGACACGACAAACTCCCTTATGCTGCTCCGCAAAACTGCCTTGCCGTCCGCGAAGCGGGAGTAGGGAGTCAGTCCCGCCCCCTTGAGCTGGATCTCGTACCTCAGATCCACGCTCTTGTCGTTGGCGTCTAGGTCCCTCGTTGCTGCCGCTGTAGTAGGGGGCGTGGTTTCGAAAAGACTGATCGCCCTCCCATCGCCCAGCTGACCAGCCCAATGGCCAAACTGGAACCCCCCGTAGCATTGCGCCCAGGGATACCCTTCCTCGACCCCCTCTTTTCCTTCGGGAGAAGCCTTGTTTGGATCCCATCCGTGCAGAACGTTTCCTGCGACCGTATCCCTGAACTCCCGGCTCTCCGGATCGCTCAAGCCTAAGTCTCGAAGCGCGGCGGGAGAAACTGCTAGAAGTTCGGGATCTTTGGCGCCCACGGGACGCACGAATGTGTACAGCGCCCCCTTGACGGTGCGGGGCATGATGTTTCCCCTCGGCGTGGCGTGCGAGGATGCCGGCGTGGGGAATAAGGGGTCCGGGGGGAGTTTCTGCGTGAAGTTCCATGATTTGGGGATTTGGGAGATGGGTTTTGAGGACGGGGGTGGGTTGTAAGATATCCTGGCTGCTTCGGGGGAGGAGGGGGAGAATTGGTGAGTGGGCTTCTCGCAGGTTGCTGCCGGGGCTGCGGCCGTTGCTTCTTTTGTTGATGCTGGCATGGCGGCTGAGAATGCTCTTTGCTGTAGAAGGCAGATCGAGTGTCGCAGTGGTACTCGTGGTGGAATTTGAGTTCGCACGAGTGACGATGCTGCCGCAAGTCGCAGGTGCATATGCATAGATTAGTTTGGTATGATTCCTCTCTACGAGTATTCCTTGGTGTTGCGGGCCTTTTGTGATTTAATAAGTCTGGGCGTATGAGAGCGTACGTGTAAGTGCATCTAGGTAGTTGTTCTTGAGAAGAATACGCCTCTGGTGGATCTGGCCAAGGGTTCAAAAGTAGGTCGGCATCCTCGGTGCAATATTGAATCGTTGTTCCATGTGCAATTACAATTAGAGGCGACTAATGACTGTTTTGGAAAAAGACTCGAACACCGTACTGCCTTTCAGAGAAACGTTTCGATGTTCCTCAATCAGCATTGACGTCAGTGTTACTCGGGTCGTTTCGCGGGGTTCCTTTCCTGCTCCACTGTTTTATTAGAAATACCGATGCGACGGATGTGGGTGGGCCATCAAAAGATTCGGTGATATGTAAAACCCCCGGCACCGCAATCGCCGAGATGTATCAGTCGGAACTCGGAAAGATTGAGTGGCGATTAAGGTATGTTGCCACACAGAACATGGAGTTAGCAAGGAATAGGATGGAAGTGGCTATGGTTCCAGCCGCACACTTGGGTTTATAGTCGCCGATGAAGTTTGGCCTTTCAAATGCCGCTAAAGGAATATTATACCACCGCGAGCTATTGGCGACGATGCCTCATGTTGAGTTTTATTGATTGTGATCAGCGAGGATGGAACTATCTAGAGCGGCAAAATCTTTGCCCAGCTAATCCCATGGCTGCGGGTCACATCTATCTTCTATAATCCATAGCCTCATGTCTTTTCTGCCCCCTCCATTTAGCTCCTATCATTCTCGTCAAACTTGTTCGTCCAGAACGCCCTGTAGTGCTTCTGGTTACCAACCTCAGCAATTTCCTCCACCTCCTTGGGCGTCAACTTGAAAGCCGACAGGTTGCGCAAATAACTCTCCAACCTCTCTTCCTTGCTGGTCGTCGTGATCGTGACCACGCCCATATCCAACGTCCACCTCAGCGCCACCTCCGCCTCAGAGACGCCGTACTTAGTCGCCAGCTTCTTGTACACCGGATCGAGTGGTCCAGGCGCAGCCCTCGTGATGGCGGTTAGAGGGCCGTAGGCGGATGTCGCGATGCCCTTTTCCTTGTGAAAGTTGAGCAGGTTGCCGTGCTGCAGGTAAGGGTGGTACTCGACCTGGTTCATTGCGGGTAGCACCTTGGCCGTCTCCAGGATAGCCTCGATGTGGTGCTGCAGGAAGTTGCTTACGCCGATGGACTTGGCCTTGCCCGAGGCCTTGACCTCTTCCATCTCGGCCCATTGCTTCTGTAGCACCGTTTTGTCGCCGTCTGCAAAGTGGGGAGCGTGAATCAGGTACAGGTCCACGTAGTCGAGGCCCAGCTTCTGCAGCGAGATGTCCATGCACTCCATCGTGGACTTTTGCTTGTTGCTCATGAGCTTGGTGGTGACATAGAGGCTCTGTCGGGGGATGCCAGCGTCCTTGACTGCGGCTCCGAGTTCGGCCTCGTTTCCGTACACTATTTAAGATGTGAGCATCTAAATTTCTGTTGCTTGGAGACAAGTACGAATTCCATCTCAGCTTACCCTCTGCTCCATCAAGATGGACGTAGCCGGATTTGATGGCCTTGACAGTGACTTTTACAATATCTTGGTCCAATCCCGCCTTGTCCTTGGAGCCCCGTTTGGCGTTGGCCGTACCAAGCCCATATGCGATCTACAGTGGGCAGCCAATTGGTGAGTACCGGGCATCCCTCGCGATGGATCTGAGACAAACTCACCATAGGAATTTCGTTACCATCATTCAACTTGAGGTTCGGAATATAGTCCATCTGCTTCGGGGTTTCGCCGGACTGGGCATTCGGCTTGAAGGCTGCCTTGATCGAATGCATTCTAGCAGGTGATGAGAGACAGAGGGGACTTGACTGGAGAGTAAAGAAACATGGAGTGTTGCTGGGAATGATTTGTCGATGGAGGAAATTGAGTGCTCGGGTTGATGGTTTTCTCAAGGCGGGGATCATGACAAAGAGTACTTGCGGCGGCAAACGAAATGTGAAACAAAGCTGGAGCTGAAAAAGGGAGCCTCGGAGCTGCGTCATATATCCGCCCCGCCTTCCGACGCCGGTTGAGGTACATGTATGTAGGTCCCGCGGTCTGCTGTTAGTTTTCAATCGTGTAGAACAAGCTGCACAAGGCCCGCCAAACTATATCCGCTTGGCCCGAATGAAAAACACTTGGTGAACGCCGACTTTGAACACAGCGAAACGTATGCAACAGGCCAGACACACTTACGGATGGTTGTATCATAAACTCCCCAGCCAGTCTTGCGGAAGGTATGAATCCTTCAGACCCAGAAATCACTTCTTTACTCCGAGTCTCAGTTGCTAATGTTTACCAATTTTCTGGTATATACACTCACAATAGGATTAGTCCCCAAATATGATAATTTCAAATACATGGATCTTGATCACGCTCCGAACGCATGAGTTGCAAGATCCCTTACGTTGGCGTGTCTATGCTTCACACCCGAATCCCGTCTCCTTTCTTCATGAACCATATGCAATCTGTCCCATTGGCTTCTCCTCTGTCATCCCGGGCGCCATAAAGTCTGTCTTTGGGTTTCCTGTGGCCTTGGCAGCCGAACAGCGGGCCATTGTCGGGGAGCTGATATTTTCGTTAGAAACAGCGCTAAGAGAAACAGATATGGAAATACATACCTCCTGGATATCACATCTGTGAAATAGAAGTTCTCAATCACGCTTTCGAGTGGTTTTCCTGATGCTTGTCCTCCCTTGTTTCGCTCTACTAGTTGGACCTTGCTGAGCTGTGGCAGAGCCACATCCTCAATAACGTCGTAAAAGCCCAGTGCAGGGCTTATATCCACCATTCTGTCCCGTAGCATGGAGAGATCATCATACGGTAGGGGCTGGTCGAGGAGGAACTCGCTGACCGCACGAATGATCTTCCAGTCTGGCCGCGCAGCGCCGGGGATGGAGGTTGCTGCACGGGTCATCTGCACACGACCCTCGGTGTTGATATATGTTGCAGACTTTTCAGTGTATGCGGCGCCAGGAAGAACAATGTCGGCAATTTCAGCACCCTTGTCACCGTGGTGACCCTGGTAAATGACGAATGCTTCCTTGGGAATATCGGCCGGATTAACCTCATCAGCACCAAGAAGCCAAATAAACTTGGGCTTGGTTTGGGCAACCTCAGTCGACGAGGTGACGAATCCAACCTCAAAGGCACCTACACGAGACGCCTCACGCTGCAGGATGTTGAAGGCATTCCATTCAGGCGTCATCATGTTGGCGGCGTTCTTCTCAACAAAGTCTCCAACAAGTTCGTAGTAGGCTTTCGCATCGGCGTGGTCAGTGACACCGGAGCCCATCACGATCATCGGTCGCTTCGCAGACTGGAGCTTCTTGCCGAAGGGACCAGAGAGTGCCTTCTTCAAACCATCGAGGCTAAGTCCTAGATGTTCATACTCAAAGGTAGACTCGAAGGTCGGACCGACAAGACCGATTTCTAGATCAGAGCGGAGCCACTGCTTCCTGATTCGTGCATTCAGAACTGCGGCCTCCCACCTTGGATTGCTGCCGACGATGAGCATGCAATCAACCTCCTCGACCCCATTCAGTTTAGAGTTGAAGAGGAAATTTGACCTCACGTCCACACCATGAGCGAGGGGTTGGCTTCCTGTCGGGGTATCCAAAGCAAGGTTGTCCGAGCCGAGCCTATTGGCGAGGTCCTTCATGGCAACCATGGTCTCCACGTCAGTGAGGGCCCCAGCGATGGCCTTGAACTCATTACCCTTCGGGTTCATGCCCTTGTGCGCTGCAGAGATCTCATAGAGAGCTTGCTCCCAGGTTAGTGGGTGGAACACTCCCTCCTTGCGGGCAAGAGGCATCGTTAATCGTTGAGTCTTGAGACCGTCACATGCAAATCGAGTCTTGTCATTGATCCACTCCTCGTTGATGTCATCGTTGAGCCTTGGGAGAACGCGCATAACCTCAAGACCACGGGAATCAACCCTGATGTTGGAACCTAGCCCATCTAGGACGTCAATTGACTCGGAGTGCTTCAGCTCCCAAGGCCTCGCTCGAAAAGCATATGGCTTTGACGTTAGGGCACCGACGGGGCACAGATCGATAACGTTCGCGGACATCTCGGAGTCGAGGTTTTGTTCGAGGTAGGTACCAATTTGAATGTCGTTTCCGCGGCCGTACGATCCCATTTCAGGGGCTCCGGCCACATCGTTAGCAAAACGGACGCATCGTGTGCAGTGGATACACCTATTCATGGACGTCTTGATTAGGGGGCCGATATTCTTGTCTTCAACAGCTCTCTTTCCACCAATCTCGTGGAATCGGCCACGGTCGGCACCGTATCGCATCGACTGGTCTTGTAGATCACATTCGCCACCTTGGTCGCAGATGGGGCAGTCTAGGGGGTGGTTGGCGAGGAGGAACTCCATGACTCCCTCTCGGGCTTTGTGTGTAAGTGGAGAGTTTGTCTTCACCACCATGCCCGGTTGAACCGGCCATGCGCATGATGCGACGGGCTTAGGGGCCCTTTCCACCTCAACCAAGCACATACGGCAGTTGCCCGCAATTGCCAGTTTCCTAGGTTGTCATTATCGTCAGCGTCGCGACTCTAATGGAGACGAAGAGGGGCTTTTGGGAGCTGGGGGTTCGCGGGATTGGTCGAATCGTACTCATGGTAGCAGTATCTAAGAGACATAGATGTTAGTACGGCTTTTCTTAAAGGTAATGGGGTTCAATTCGGGGTAGACTGACCTTGGAATTGTGACGCCGGCCTTCTCGCAAGCCTGGATGAGCGCGGATCCGGCTGTCCGATGTTGTGAGCAAAGGAGTGGGAATCATGTCATGCTGAGAAATCTTACGTACCTTCAATTGACACCTTCTTTCCGTCTATATGCCGTAATAATTCAGTTAGAAACAATTGCTCCAGGAAATCAAAGACCAATTAAGCGTAACAGGTGAGCTGGGCATGTTCGTACCAACGGTTAGCTCCACCTCTGCGTGCTTTCGGGCAGATGCCGTGAAAGCTCGCGAGGCATTCGTCCTGCCGGCGGCGGCGAATCTGCCAGACCGCCAGGCCGAACGACCCAGAGACTGTCGAAGCATCGTTTCGTCTCTCGACCGGTTCGAGGAGGGGGGAGTGGTCGGGGTTTGCGGAAGAGAGGAGTGTGAGCCGGGGGGTGGTAATTATTCGAGACTCGATGATATGGGATGTTTCCTGGCAGAGCAGCACTTCGGCTCGATTGACGGCTGCGCTAATCGCCATTACTTCGGGTGCCCTCTCATTCGCCGCCCCCAAATTTGGTGGGGTGGCTTGGCTCTGTCGGTACGTACCTGGCACCCACATTACCTGTGGCACCCGATGATTAAAACTACGTCTGGCTGCACACAGGAATTTTCTTTCCTTTCTCCTTCTCTTCTTTTTTTCTTCAACAAAAAATTGTACCAAGGACACATTTTATTGTAGGAGAACTTGCATTGTGTCGCCTCCTGGTGTGCTCAACTGCTATCGAGTCATCCTCTATGTTGTGTTCAAGAAGAAACCTTTGACCCCGTTTATGGATGCTTGGGAGAAGCCCTCTGGGGACTTTATGATCAATGCCTCTTACCGGCGGTGCCACATTTCACTTCGAAGGAGATCCATGTGTGATGAAACGAGAGTGTTTGAACGTCATTTTTTAATGGCCGCTAAATGCACCTTCCACCAGGTTTCTCTGCGCGTCCGTATTGCTTTTTGTACTGCGACCAAAAAGGGCGATATATGGACTGTTTTCCGCATCGCGAGTTGTCAAACTCCCACGTGCTATGTGCTTCATAGGTTCCAAACCTTGACATGGATCCACGCCGGCTTCTCCTTCATCTTCCGAGAACGTTTCCGGAACCATCACCAACTTTCTATACCCCGGCACATGGTCATTCATCTGGTCAGACGCTGTAGTCTTTTGCCCTTTCATGATCTAGAATTGTTGCCAGGACCACCAGGGCCGTAGCCATAACCGTGACCTTGTTGCTGAACCTGCCTCTCAACATCTCTCCTAATCTGAATGAGTCGCAAGGTCTCGGCATCCTGGGCGTTGATCACTGGTAGGTGGTTGTTCATGAAGCCCAGCACGTTCGAGTCCCCCTCGATGATGTTTTCGAGGAGGATCTCATTGATGCGCGCGGCATAGCACTTCGGTTTTGGCGCTTCGTCCTTGATCTCAAAATCTTTGAAGCGCTTCCTGTAGTCGACGTTCGGTATGGGTTCGGCTGCCATGTTTGCCAGAATCCGGTCCGCTTCCTGGTCGTCCACCTCCCACGCCCCGGACAGGATGCCGTGGTTCCTGAGAATCTCCTCGCCAACCTCGGCTTCTGCTGCTATCCTTCTAGTTTCCATGTCATAGGCTCCCCGTATGCGGTTGCACACGATGTGACCCATGTCATCTGTGCTCTTGATTCGTTGCTGAACTATCTCAGTTTCGGTCTGGCCATTCAAAGGGTCTTCTGGCGAGAAGAACTCGTCCACGGAAGCAAATGCCACTGAGGCAAGCTTTTCTTGCGGAGGTCTGATTTTCGGAACGGGAAGTTTGGGCTTGGGCTCGGCTGGCCACTTCCTAGCGTCGCCGCTTGGTCCACTTTCGGCGGTTGGCTCCGCCATGTCGGTGAAATGTCGATGCGCCTCGGTCTGATATATGAGATCGCGGTAGAAGGCGAGAGTGGTCTTAATTAAAAGCGGTAAAATATTTAAATATGTGGATTTTTAGTACTGGTGCGAAGGGGACTAGGATAGTGTGACATGAATGAAATTTTACATATAGGCGGGTGGACGGAGGACAAAGACATAAATAAATGGCTGGAGCTGCAGGCAGGATAGTAGCAACTATGTAGCTGCATCGAAAATTTGTGTAAAAAGCCTACTTATTACTTCATGTTGGAAATTTCAGACGAGATGGATCAGAAGGGTATCTCCTTGATTTACACATTTACCAGAATTCAGTTGCAGCCGTATTGCGTGTCATCAGGCATTCTCTATTATGCATTGACCTGGAAGATATTGGCTATGCTGGGTTTGATTCTGCGGGATTATGAACAAAAGCAGATGTATCCGCCTACTGTACAGTGTATGTTTATCATTATCCCAACTCTGTGTATAGGTCTTTCTTCGCGTTAGACTTCGTTTTCCGTGATGAAACGACAAAAGGGGTATCGGAGTCGTGAATACAGTCCATCCTTTCGGAGGATGATACAAGATGGGAAACTGATTTCTAGCAAGGTCTATAAGGCAAACACTTTTTGCCAGCAGCTCCCTTCGATGGCTGGTGGATTAGTTATGTTGGAGAGCATTGTTGGCCAAATGAGGGTGTGGTCTGTTCCAACTTCCTCATTCCCTCGAAGGAAGAAATCTCCTGGCATATTCCCTCACCAGTCTGAATACTCCTCTTGCCAGGTCTTCGAGCCGGCGATCTTTGCGTCTCCGCATCCATAACAAGACAAATGCAAGGATTGCCATATCTATGAGGATATGTTTTGTGACGGCCCAAAAAATGCGGCCGACCCAGGCGCTGAATGCCTTCTCTTTTTTGGACCTCCACTCTCTCCCAGTAGCGATTTGCTCACGCAGTGCAGCTACCTCCGCCGATAGACTGACCAACGCTCGCTCGACTGTCTTGGACCACATGCTCCCCCTTCGGGTGTCGACGGTGTGGCCATCGTCATCGTCCTCGTCGTCCTGCTCTTCGTCGTCCTCTTGGTTCATTTGAGCGATGGACCGCATCTCTGCTTCGTCCTGCTCGCTCATGGGGCTCAAAACTTTCATTGGGCCATCGCTACCAGCTAATGGTTGTTGGAACCTCCTTGACTCATTCTTGGACGCCTTCGGAGATGAATCAGACGAGCTGGGAGCATTGTTTTTGATTTGGTTCCATACAAACTCGAGCTCGGCGACAAGTTCTTGGCCATCCCTATTCGCGGGTGAAATTTTGTCAGTATATGACCAGAGAGCTGGCCTTTCAGGGGTTTGGGGGACAAGTACGTACTCTGTCGTCGCGTACTTGTGCATTATATCCATCAGAACTTCGATGTATCTCCTCTTTGCCTCTGTGCGACCGAGTCCCTTTTGCGAATTCCAAGCATCCCACTTCTCCCTTTCACGCTGCAACTCCTCCCCCTTGAGGCCCGAGCCGGCACCCCCGGATGGCCTCTCCATCACCCCATCCACGTCCCCCTCCATCGCCTGCTTGTATAGCCCATATAGTCGTAACCGGTCGGAAGTTGGCGGCCGAGCCGACCCCGACCGGGGTATCTTTTTTACGGTGCTGAGAGCATGGACAAAGACGCGATCTAGAGGTGAAATGCAAAGCGCGACGTTAGTAGTTGTTCGGAGAGCGGTCCAGGGGGTACTGTCGATTGGGGGAAAAGTGCCGTGGTGTTGGCGTGGCCGAAAGGGATTGTAGAGAAACATAAACAACATACCAACAGAATCCGCCATAAGTATCCCTCAATGTATGGCCCGGAGGCCTATTTCGACGGAATGTGCGAAGGGAGAAGGTTGAGCAAAAGCGCAAAACGGGGAGTCGCGTGGAGAACACAAGACGTCGCGAAGGTGGGCTCGGTACTGTGGGATTCGGCAAGCGCTGGCTGGACGAAGTGGGTGCTCGAATAGCAGCTGACAGCGCCGGGGGCAGGGTTGGTCGGGCTAGCTCGTGGGTTGCTGCAGCAAAGCAGAACACTGTTTAAACGATCGATAGGAATTGCCTGCGTCTTGTTTAGACATATCGCAACGGTTGCGGGTAGCTGAGAGAAAAGAGGAGAGGTCCATCGTTAGAGTGCGTCATTGGATGTTGAGGATTCGAGGTCTCACTACAGCGGCCAACAGGGGCCCTTGATATTTTGCCTCGGCGCCCGCGGTTCGAGTTCCCAATCTTCGCTTCAACTTACCGCGTGCGGGGCCGAGGCCACCGCGTCTCTCCAATTTATTGCCCGTGAACTATGCCGTCACCCACTTGCCAGCACACAAGCGCTAGTATGTAATGACCATGTGTATGTACATATGTGAGCCGTTTCCCAACACGTGAAAGCCTTCGAATGCCCCGAGGGCAGGAATACTTGAAGGCTGCGTACGGAGCTTGCTGCATAGCGTCCATGTATTCTGTACGGGGTAGATGCATTTTCTCGCTAATTGCTGTGTGTTCTGTATGGTATGCTGCTCTGTTCCTAAACCTTCCGTCGACTACTCGGGGTATCACTTTTTGTACATTGGAGCTCTTTGCTTTTCTACTTCTTTCCGGCAAGTATGCTCAGTATATTCCACGGACAATTGCCCATTCTGGCACCGTCTTTGCTCGCTATCGATCCACCCCGGCGCATCTTGCTATTCGGCTTCCTCTGACGTCGGCTTCTGTCCAGGAGGAGTCATGGCCACGTACTTTTGCTTCCACTCGATCCACTGTTTGATTGCCTTCTTATTTGCAATTGCCATTGCCGCCGCCTTTTGGCCAGCCTCCTTCTTACTGAGTGCAGTTCCCCATCCAAGCTTGTTGTCTTTTGTACCCCACCCATCGACCACTACACCTACCGAGAAAAGGGGCATAGATGTTTTCGAGTCTTTCCTCTTGCACGGAATGTCTTCGTATCTCAAGGTTACTCCAGGCACTCGGATCAAGTTTGCTAGCTCTTCCTTGGGCGTCAGGCTGGACGATACCGCAGGCCCGGCGAGCGAGGCTGGGGTTGCAGAAGCACTATTGCCGTGTTGTTTGAACTCCTTTTGCAGGTCCTGCTTCAGTGTCATGCCCCAAATTGATTTGAGCCATGTGGCTGCTCGCTCGAGACCGTTGCTCTTGTCCGACAAAACGACTGCACCAGTATAAGCCTCAATCATGTCTCCCATAATTTTGGATCGGTCCTTATTATTAGTACTTCTGATTTCGTGTGGGAGATTTGCGCGATCAGAGAGGCCATAATGTTTGGCATATCCGGCCAAGGTAGCATTCTTCACCAGTAGCTCACGAAGTTGACTCGACCGTCCCGGGCTGTGGGATGGAAATGTTTGATAGATGAAACTCGATGCAAGCATGTAGAGATACGCATCACCGATCCATTCAAGCTTCTCGTAGCTGATGTCTCCTGCATGGCAAACTCCCTGGTGAGTGAACGCAGCCCTCTTAAAGGTTGGATCATGGATTGATGGGAGGGGTGGCATGCTGGTTGCTATTTGTGACGGACTCCAAGGTGTAAGCATCACGAATGTAGGCGCCTTTATCCCGTCTGCTGGTGCGGAGCTGTCAGCGTCGTCGGGGATCTCGCCATCTTCGCTGGGTTCAGCTTTATCCTGCGGCGTTTTGTTAGAATCCTCATAAGTGTTTTGAGGCATAGACACTTACATCTGCCGCCAACTGGGTAAATGTGGGCAACAACGTCTTGCACAGCCTTTTCAGGTCGCTGAGGCGATCATTTCCCGTTTTGAGAGCTTGCAGGCAGCCTATAAGCTGGTCCGCGTGCTTGAGCACTGTAGTCGTTTCTAAAGACCCATGTTTGATCTTTTTTGAAGCTAGGTATTCTTCGTCGTTCCTCGGTCTCTTGGGCATGGTGCTGGAGATGTGTGCGTACGCGTGTAATAACAAAATTCTTAGAGGTCGAAGACTTGAAAACCGGTGGGTGGTGGAGCTACTGCCAAGGACAGCAAAAACTTGACTTATGTCAGCAGGCAGATTCAGACCACAGGTTCCAGCCCGAATATGTGTGCGTCAATTGGGGTGGGGATATGCAACAAGTGAGATATTTTAACCCGAAACTGTGAATTTCCCTCTGGCACCAGCCGCGTGGGGCGTCGCCAGTCCATTGACAGCTGCACTTTGGAGGCTCAAAATTCAACATCAAGCCTCATAGTTGCCAGCTGAGATTGACCAAGATGTCGGTGCCCAAGGCGCGCATTGTGGAACAGGCCAGGATACTAGACCTAGTGAAGGCAAGAATCTGTTATATTTCCATTCATCCGCGTATCTAACAATTCTCGCAGACACGATGCGGAATCTTCTCTACGACATTCAACCCTACTCGCATCCGGACCGGCAACAAAATTTTGCGACAGCGGCTAAGGGGCCCTTCTCTAGTTTCTTACTACCCCAAGCTCGAGTTCACTCTTCGAGAATTCAAGGATGAGTTTGCCAAGTTGGATCTTGAGATGATAGATGAGGAGGAGGACGACCGAGATGAGCATCTTGAGGGTCTCAAGTTCCGCGGCAAGAACGCGCCCAAGAAGAAGAGAGCACCACCAGGCATGTCGGCGCTTTCCGAATCTCCACTTTTTGAAGACGCACTTAAACTAACGTGGCTTTACTACAGAGGAGAAGATAAAGCGGAGAAAGTAAGGTCATATGCCTCTAGCCATTCCAAAAAGTCATGTGGCAGAGGATGGAGTCTGAGGTGTGATGGAAATGCCCTATTTACACACTTCTGCAATTCTAGGAATAAAAAATCAATTGCCGTCCATCTCACTTTGTCGCGAATAGTCCAATTTATTACTTACCTATCTCGGCTTAACAGTAAAGGTTGCCTACCCAAAACAAATGATGAAGCTAACTGCTATGTAACGAAAGTTTTCAATACTTCCAGTGATACTTGAAATGGTGATTCCAATGGTACTTCGATTCTATCAATGACTTATTCCACTATCGTTAGGTAGGTAGGTGGTTTGTTGAAACACTATAAGTAGGTAACCTTGATGTATTCGAGTCTCTCATATAGTTGTACTTCTAAATGATATATATATATAATGTCATGAGACTTCCAGGTTTGTCGGCCTCTCCCAACCCATGGTTGATCTTGTGTTAGTGCCATTGAGCAGGGTCTTTTGTGTGGTTACCATCGATGCTTCATCCTAAGCTTAGATAGCCCAACGACAGGGACGGTGCATTGGAAGTTGAATGGAAATCCGGGTCTGTCCCCATTGTTGGAATATCAACGAACAAGGATCCCACTCGATCTGTGAGAATTAGTCTCTCAAGGGACTCGCCATCTTGACTTCTAGTGAGAGGTCGTTAGGAGTAATTCCGTCCTGAGAGGGAGGCCTTTGTGAAATGGAATCACTCATCTAGTTTCTCCCCTGGACCTCCAGAAAATGCCACCCATCATTTGTTAGCGAGCCCGGGAAGTAACACCACCGTTTCCAGGCTCACGACATGGCGCAGAGCCACAATATCCCTAGACCTGGCATACCCCCTAAGTTCACAGTATATCTTGACAATGACATTGATATTGCTTGCGTAGTGATTGGGCCCGCATTTTACATTCACATGCAACTCGAGCTCTTAATGGGAACTATTTATTATTTAGTATTTACTCATCGCCCTTTAATATCGTCCATGAATTTCTTTCCCTAATCATACAATAACATCTTTGTGCACTACGCAAAACCTATATGATACTACTATATAGGTAGGCGGTACTCTTTCGGGTCTCGCAAGGTATGTATCCCGGCCACCGTCTCTTTTCTTGACCCTCAATATATTGTCATGGCAGATCTAGAGCTTGTGCCCCAATCTGTGATCTTATCTGAACTTGCTCTAAATTTTGCTTGGGAAGATGCAAGATTTTCGCCTGGACAGCTTTTAGCCGTGCCTGACGCCACCGACACCGTTCCTTCCTTCCTCTTTGGTTATCAAAGCACCTGAATGTCCTTGGGAGGCACCTTCACTTTAGATCCCGGAAAGAATTTGCATTCGGTCCTTCCCAGGGAAGAAAGAACTCGGCGTACCTGACCGAAAGCGGAGACCAAGACTCAAGCACCTGCCGTTCCGCCTTAACTTTCGAGAATCAACCTACTTGGCATACTTCTCGCTCCTCACCCTTTTAGATGCACATCAACATTTCTTTCCTTCTTGGACAAATGGTCTGCCTGGACTAACACCAATATCTTTTCTCACCCTCCATTTCTGGAACCTTGACCATCAATCTTCACATCTGTCTACCAGAGATATTACCATCTCTTTCCATCTCTCACCCCACCTCTCCCTCTCCCCGCCACTCCATTGGCATATCTCTCGTTCGTGCCATCTACTTTGCCATCTGGTTCGGTAACAACTAGTCAACCCTCTCGTTAGACGGCCTTTCACTCCAGTTCTGGCATATGCCTCTCATTACTAGCCCCAACTTGGTCCATGGCGTCTCACCCATCTAGGAAGACTATCACCGGCATGAGCCGCAAGGAGGATCACAAAAAGCCATCTTTTGGCAGTATCGACATCAACTCGGTCGGTTCCTCGTCTTGCTATTCACATCCCGTATTGTTTCCTTCTTATTCACTTCACTCCACCAAAAACATCACACAAGCATCTTATCAACACTCCGGACATTACACCGCCTGCACCCCCCTGTTCTTTATCTCTAACACTACCTTCCAGGAAGCAAACATGCCACTAAACCACAAGTCAGTGAGCACCTTGTCTACCAGCAATATCGTGAACCAGGGTCCAGCCTCTAAGGTATGTTTTATTGATGCCGACCTTCTCTTCATACCTTCTGTCTCTACACGTCACATCTCCAAATCTATATAGCCATATACCTGGTGTCTAACCCCTAAGCAAAGAAGCTGAAGGTCCATCACGAGCCTGCAAACGACTCGATGAATTCCATTCTTGCGAAACTCACTGAACAGACGGAACTCATGCAGAAGCAAGGAGAAGTACTCAACCCTAAGTTGGCCAAGAACAAGCAGACCGAGGAAGACGTTGCTACTGCTACGTACCGAGCCATTGTCGATCACGCCTCCATTAGCAGCTCCGTTCCCATTACCCCGGCCACCGATAGCTTTGTGTCGGCTGATCCTAACACCCGCCCGGCTAGCGCAAATCTTCGAGAGCCGACACCATCTGACGAGGTTCTCCGCCTCAAGCTCGAGCTCGCCCACTACAAGAACAAGATCTCTGTCTACGAGCGTAGCAAGCAGGGTAGCGACGCTGGCACCGGCGTCCCATCTCCTTCCGTCATGAGCATGGATCATGCTGGTGGACGCCCTGCAAGCACTATGCAGAGTAGCCTTTCCAACAATGCTCTAGTCCCTTCTACCGGATACCAGGATCCCACTTGGGCCCCTCCCCAAGATGACGGCCGCTCGGAAGCTGGCGATACCAATGGTTTCAGTCGTTCTCGTGCCATCTGGGGTAACAAGGGAACCTTTCAGCCAGGCTACGGTCAAAACCCTATGCCTGCTCCTGATCAGTGGATTGGACGTGGCTTTAACCAGCCTGGCTACATGGAGGGCTCCAACGCCTATGGCGGTGGTAGACTCACTCCGGAGCAGGACATGATGAGGCCTATTGGTGGCAATCGTCGTGGACACCGCTACGACAACCGGTACGGCCATCAAAACTCGTTTGGAAATGGCTATGGGTCCTACTCCAATCAGTACGATCCCATGAATATGCCTGTGGGCCCTCCTTCGGCGATGGGCATGTACCCCCCTTATCAGGGTCAGCCTATGGGAACCCCGTTGTCGCCTCACGCCCCAGAGTTCACTTCCTCTGCCGGTGCCCCCTGGAAGAACGAGGTTTGTGGTTCCCCTTGAAAGGTGTCAAAAACGATATATGTTGGATGCTAACGTCTTCAAACAGGTTGTCTCAACGGAAGGTCAGACCTATCTTCCTCCTACCGAACCTCTCAACTACCGTCGCCTTCTTGAGCGAAACGTGAACTGTAACTGGAAGTATATTGTCGACAAAATCGTCTGTAACAATGATCAGCAGGCGTCGATCTTCCTCCAGCAGAAGCTGAAGGTCGGCACTCCTGAACAGAAGTACGAGATCGTGGAGGCAATTGTTGCACAGGCCTATCCTCTCATGGTCAACCGCTTTGGCAACTTTCTTGTCCAGCGCTGCTTTGAGCATGGTACCCCGGAGCAGGTTGTCAAGATTGCCGAGGCCATCCGCGGAAACACTCTCAACTTATCCATGGACCCCTTTGGCTGCCATGTTGTCCAGAAGGCCTTTGACTCTGTGCCCGAGGAGTACAAAGCCATCATGGTTCACGAGCTACTCCGGCGTATTCCTGACACGGTGATCCATCGATACGCCTGCCACGTCTGGCAGAAGCTCTTTGAGCTTCGCTGGCGAGATACACCTCCTCAGATCATGAAATATGTTAACGAGGCCTTGCAGGGCATGTGGCACGAGGTAGCCCTAGGCGAAACTGGCAGCTTGGTTGTGCAAAATATTTTCGAAAACTGTCTGGAAGAAGACAAGGTATGTCGTCTACGTTGTACATTTTACTGTCCAGTCCCGAGAATCTTGTTAACGGATATACAGCGTCCTTGTATCGAAGAGGTTCTAGCAAACATTGACATTGTTGCCCATGGTCAGTTTGGAAACTGGTGCATCCAGCACATCTGCGAGCACGGTGCCCCTGCCGACCGCAGCCGCGCTATTGACCATGTCATCCGCTACGCTGCAGAATATAGCATGGACCAGTTTGCCTCCAAGGTTGTCGAGAAGTGCTTGAAGATTGGCGGTGCCGAATTCCTGAGCCGCTATCTTGACCGCGTTTGCGAAGGTCGCCCCGATCGTCCCCGAATTCCCTTGATCGACATTGCCAGTGACCAGTACGGCAACTATTTGGTTCAGTACATCTTGACACATGCCAATCCCCAGCACCGCGAGCACGTTGCGGTTCACATCCGCAAGCACATGGTTTCACTTCGCGGTTCCAAGTTTGGTTCCCGTGTCGGTATGCTGTGCACGAACCCGGCGGTTGCTACTCGTCCTGGACCTGGAGTTGGCCCCGGAATGGGTCGCCTTCCCCCTGGTCCTCGATACGGCAGCGGCTACCGCTAAATTTCTCTAATTCTTCTCCGCGGGTGGCTACTTTGGTCCAGTATTCTCTGGGAAGCACAGATTTCTAGGCTGGTTTCTATTACGAAAGTCGGCAGTGGTATTTGACTCTCTTCTTTACATGTACAACATCTTCCCCACTAGTTAGTTTTTCTTTCCTTGACACCAGATCAACCATCATCCTACGCTGCGCCGGCTACAGCCGGCGGTGGTGCATTGGACACATCATGGTTATGGATTGGCGATATGTCAGATGTGGGACCCCATGGATAACTGGAGTATCGACTCTAGTGACCCAAAAGCCTAGGCATGCTATGGCAAGCCATACCTATCCGTGGTGGGTCATGTGCGATCTCTTTTGCGGTCACACATTTCTCTATTATACGTGTGAGGATGGCACCATTCTTCACTAGGTTATGGCTCTATTTCTTCTCCGCGGGTGAGGGGAGACCATTTAAGGGCTCGTTAAATCCATACGCACTGAAAATGAAACATGCAGTTAGAGGAGTGGAAAAGAACAACATACAAAAATTCAGCCCGAAGGGAGGAAACAGAGATTGCAACAGGTCTTGAATTATGGGTGGAGAATGGTCATCATAACTTTCCATTGCATCACTAGTTTTCTTAGAGCTTTAGCACGTATGAGATTTCATTAACGAGAGATCTTTTTTCTTTTCATGATGTTGACTTCATTAAGTTCTTGTACGTCTAGTGTGTTCATATTTGCACATACTTTTGTGGAGAGTGATGGCTTCGATATCAAGGTAGGTAGTGAGACTCCCTTGGAAACAGGTGGCAACTGGATTTGATAGTCCATATTGCTACCGTCAGTTCTGTTCAAGAACGACTTTATGTGCCTGTAGGGTAGGTAGGCATTCATAAGTATATATGGGGCCGACATCCCCAATTCCGCGACAGTAGTCATCAATAATATTGTCTAGACGAGAGCTAGTGGTAGCAATACGGAGCTTCGCTTTACATAGTTGTGTGACTGGAATTCACATATAGTCAAAAAATGTTGATGCTGGAAGCTCTGCTTCGAGTATGTGTATATGGTTGCCCATACAGCCTGAGCACCCAACACTATTGAGCCGATTTCCCTATTTCTCCAAATTCTGAAAATGAAATTAGTGGCTCTATAACCCGAGAAGAAAGTAGACAATTCATTTTCAATGAGGCGGGTGTTATGAAGACGGCGAAGCCCCTGCTTGGTTTAATATAGGGAACGAATGGTCTACGTTCGTCGGCTGTTTGCTACTAGCACCACTGCTTTTCTCTGGCGTTCGTGGTGCGGTCTTCTCCCACGGTTTCCTCGGCCTTGTCATCTTCCCGAAGGGAGTTACTTTCGGGTCGTGGATGATAGTGTTTGGGATATCTCGAATTCCGGGGACGGGTTTGCCGGAAGCGATGAGCTCGACGATGGCGGTGAACGAGGACGGGTAGGGGGCATTTTTGTCGTCTTGGCTTCCCCCCTTTTCGCCTCCATTACCATCTCCTGCGGTAGAAGAAGCATTGGAATTGGCCTTGGACTTGTCGACCCAGAGAGGGCCCTTCGGTGCTGCCGACTGCCATGGCAGTGGATTGCCCGTATGGACGGTTTTGTATTCTTCGGGAAGGATGTCAGGGGGTTGGTGCTCGGGGTGCCGCGAGAGCCAGAGCTTGTAGTCGTCGAAGGAGAGGTCGGCGCCTATGCGCTGGGAGTAGTAGAAGAGGCGGGCGCGGATGGAGATATCGACGGGGGAAGAGAGGGGTTGTTGGGTTGTTGTGCTGGTTGGTGAGGAGGGACGGGATGCACCTGAGGTGGGTGGTGGCCCGAGGATGGATTTGAGACCGAACTACATGTGGGAAGAAGAGAGTGGTTAGTTATAGGACTAATTATCTGAGGCGTCGAAGTGGAGTGTGGTTGTGTGTATCTGTGTTGGCGTATACAAAGAAAGTCGCACCCAATCAACTATAGTGGGCTGGAGTAAGGAGGGTGGGTCCTAAGTCTTGGGACTAGCTGGAATTCCAGTGCTCCTGGCCGGGCAGGTATAGCATAGAGTATGGATGGGCACTTACTAAAAAAGTCTGATCTTTAGTCCACGGGTAGGAATCGAACGCCTTGAACTTCTCGTCCGTATCGGTCAGCGCACGGATGCGCTCGGCACCTGAGATGGGCTTGGCTGTTGAGTGGCCTTCCATTTATTCTCGTCTTGTCTTCTTTTCTTGCGACGGTCGCAAAGGGTACTTAAAGCTAGGATTGGGTGGTTCGAGGGGTGTGGTTTGCGGGGGGATTTGAAAACGAAATAGGAATTGGGAATTGGGATTGGTACATCCGTCGGTTTTCGAGACTCGGGGTGCCGGCTGTCGTATGGAGGTTGGATACGCTGTTGTCCCTTGTGATACCTCAGGCAAGAGATCAAACTGTCAATTGTATGTAGGATACGCCCGGGGCGATAAGATAAGCAAGCTGTGGAGCCGAGGCTCGGAGAATTGTGGGGTTTAGCTTGAAAAGTTCAGTAAGTCTCCCGAGGACAAAAATGGTTGTAGCTCCGCTTTGCGTTCTATAACGCAGCAGCCCTATAAAAGCCATCATTTCTGCCACCTCGAGCATCAATACTTGAAGGAACATCAGCATCACCATTAGAAGTATCTTTTCCGCAAGCCAATATTCAGTTCCTATTGTCTCACCTCATATAGGCAGCCTCACCGACGCAGTCTGTCTTGGCCGCATTTGAGGGAAACTTTTGCCCCGCTCGGCAGCCTCATCAACCTTGCAAGAGCCAAGACTACCTCTGGGGAATTCCCCACATAAATGCACATTCTTTTTTCCCATACGCGGAGAGACATAAGTCTGGCTAGGCGCACGGGAATAGGACCGTGCTAGGTAACAAAACAGTCACAACCACGTTTAGCTCACAGATGAACGAATTATACGTTTATGGGAGGGCCTCGAGACCTTTATATTTTATAGAATGGTGTGTGGAAGAGGCACCCAGACCCCGGAGGATTTATTTGCTTTTTGTATCGCCCCCCGCCCCAAAATCCCAAGTCCTACAAACGATAGGTTTTACAGGTGTAGAGGAAATAGGGCCAGGCCTGTGCGACCCTGCAAGAGCTAGTAGCATGGTTAAGTGCCTAGTACGAAGCGGTTAGTTACGGGAGTTTCGATTTACAGCATAATTAGGAAAAGAAAAAGATACGGTAGTAACTAGCCGTGATTAGTTGGCAGGAAAAACCCACCCCTGAGAGGCATAAAGGCGCCGAAAACGCCCCATATCATTTTGAGGAGGGATTTCTTAATCTTCCTTATACTGGTAAGAATTTGTTCTTCTATTTAAAATTGTTTCCTTCTTAGAATTTGAATATATCTCCTGTATGCCCTCTGAGGGTGGGCGACCTGTGGTCGCCCCCACAGAATAACAATAATATGTTTTTCTAGGAGAGAAGATAGTGAGGCTTGGTCTAAGCCTCCATGGACAACCTACCCGAATATTAAAGCCTGGCCAAATTGAAAAAACTGCCTGGAGTATGCCATTTATGCGGACATGCGCCATTCGGCCCCCGAGAGGCTCTGGAAGGGACAGGCTGGAGGCCATTCCGGGATAAAAGTGCAGTTTCCCCCCAAGTTATAACTACCATTAAAGTGTCAATGAATGATCTCTCTGCTCATCCGAACAAAGTAGTACATACAGCTCTCGTTCTCTGCTTGAGAATTAGAGTGCCGTGAAACATCTATCTTCTGCCCAACCCCTTCCTTCCGGAAACTACAAGCGACGAGACGTCAACTTGTCCCAAAATGAGTCCCCCAGACTTCCTCTTCAACTTCTTCTCTGGCAACTTCTCCTTTGAAATTGAACATGCCTGTAAGAAGGTCAACAAGTCAATTTACGGGGCATGCGAGATCAACTTCTTCGATAACGATACAGTGGAGTCGTATGGTGATGTCAGGCGTGGGGAGTTTGGAGCTCGGCGAGACATTGCGGGATTAGGGGTAAGAATTGACTATTCGATGGCATCTTGATATACTTCTTTGCCCATTCTAAGTTCAACTCACAGGTACTACTGGGATTAGCTATTCCCGGGTTCCTTGTTGTCCTGATCAGTTGGGCGTTCATGGCCAAGGAGGTAGCCGAGCGGACGAAGGTTTCCTCAAGTCAAACACCAAGGTTCAACCCTGGGCGGTATGCTCAACCAAGGTAAGAAGACAAAGAACATATTTTGCCTTGGTTGGCGAACTGATGAACTCCATGCGAAGGAAACTAGAATGAAGAGAACTGATGATAGATCGAAACAACCATAGCACTACCGGCACGATTGTTCAGAAACTCCACGTCTTCACCGACGCACCCGAAGATCGACCTCGAAGCATCAAATTACTCTACTCAGTCCTGAAAGGTCTCCTCATATACACGGCCGACGCGCAAACCATCGTTGCGCTCTCATACGGAATTGCCTTCGGCGTGACAAGCAAGTGCGACCTCTCAGCATACCACTATATTGTGGGCGTTAACGTGATTCTGCTCGCCTGCACATCCATCACCCTGTGCACGCTGATGCATCGGGGCTACTGGAAAGACTCTCCCGTAGCTGCTATTCCACGTACCGCAGCCGCTCTTGTCATATTCGGCTTCATGGGAAGAATGCTAGCGTATCAGTACAAGCGCGAGTCGTCACCCGAGGACATGATATTCTACCGCCACGGGAGCAACGACAGCGCCTTGTTCGTGCCCATGTCCTGCTTCCTCGATCCCGACCTCGATCCCCTACGAAATCTCACCGACGGCCAGCTCGATCGTGTCGGCGGGGCACGCGGAGGAAAGAAACGTCCCACGTCCGAGATGGTCATGTACATTCTCGTCGCGCTCTGCTTCGTGGCCGCGCACGTCGCGCACGTCGCGCACATTTTTCGACCGGCGCGACAGAAGGGAAGACCGCGGAAGCCGTACTCAGCCGGGTTTGGAAATCTCGTCGTGTTTTACTGGGTGACCACTCTTCTCCTCTGCATGGTTACTTACATCTGGTGTAGTTCGCACATCATGGTTTTGAGGGACTGGGTTCACGATTCGGGCTGGATGGAACTCGTCGACGGGAAGAACCCCGAGCTGAATTTCAGGAGCTTGTCGCAGATAATGCCCTTGGTGACCATTTTCTGGATTTTGATCCTGGTGCTGGACAGTATTAATGTTGGCTCAAAGGGAAGGTACCAGTCTCTGAAGAATGATGGGAGTGTTTAGCGATGTAGAGGCATACGACTATTTTAGCAGTTCGGTCTGCGATACCATCTCTCCATAAGTTCGAATCATCAGCCGGCTAAGCAGGCGTCATCCCAACTTCAGTTACAGTGGTGGGGACCTGGTGTGGAATTGGATGTAGGGGTCACAGTTTGGGTAGGTGCCAGGGGTGCGTCGAAACAACTTGAGACGGGGAGTTTGGCTAGTCTGGCCAATCACAACGCGGCTACCCATGCCCCTGAGAACACCTCCAACGGAAAGAGCCTATAATCAAACCCGGCAAATATTCCGTCGCTACGAAAACCAATACCCGTCATTAAACTCCAAACGGTTTTTGCCCCGAAAGTTTGCTGCAGGTAGGGCTGCAGGGGGCGGTGTCGCCTCACCCACACGAGACAATCCTACATGCCAACTCCGCTCCTCCCAACTTACCAGACTACCACGATGCAAGCTCTTCAGCTCGGGCAATGGATAAATATTGATTCCACATTCCCTAGGGGAATCTTGGCGACCCTATCCCAGGCCAAGATGGCTAAGACCGTAGACGACACCATTCTCCACACGCAGGTCAGCAAATACAACACGGCACAGGTGCTTGATACGTGGGGCACACAACCCGAAACCGAAGAGTTGGAATCTCTTCGAGTTTGAAGGGAATAGACTTCAGCTTAGTACCTAGGCCCCAGACAATTGATATGGAATCATTCGAGGCTCAGATTGAGAAAGTGGCCCCTACTGAGGACCCCTTTGCATCATGCCCAGTTGATGCTGAAAGAGTGTTGCTGTTGGGCTCTAGGAAATGAAGAGACATCGCCACGGGCCGAACGGAGACTAGATGAGGTGCATGTTGAATATAAGAACAACACACCCGGATGCCCTCAAGCAGTTTCCGAGCCATCATCTCATTCCAAACATCGGCACCTTCAGATAGTTCATCTTATAAACTTCATTTCATGGGTTCTGGAACCTAATTTTAGACTTTCGTTATCTCACTATTTTAATACTTGCTTGCGAAAGTCTCCATACAGCACACTCTTGACGAGTCAATCTTTCACCATGATGTCCAAGAACCTTCTTCTCATTTTCCTAGCAGCTATCAGTGTCACTGAAGCATCCACAATCCATCCGAGTCCCCGTCTTGCGGCACGGCAATTCGGTGGCGGCGGCGGTGGCAGGAACGGCAGCAACAATAACAACAACGACAACAACGATAACAGCAACAACAACAACAACAACAATGACAACGGTAATGGAGCAGGAGGAGGACAACAGCTTTGCCTAAACCAGGATTCCGTCCAGTCCGCAAGTAGCCAAACGGGACAGGGTGGGAACAATGTTGCTGAAGGCCAAGTTGCCTCACAAACGTAGGCACAGATCGTCTCAAATCACATTATATCTTAGGCACTAACTTACTAATACAATTTCATAGCGACGACGCGAACTTCATCAACTTCTGCTCAGGACAAACAGTCACCAACGGCTTGCAAATCCAGGAGGGATCATGTAATGGAATCGGTATGCTCTTGCTTTCTTCTTTGCTTCCTTTCCCCCTTCCTTCTGCCTCGGTATTATCCTGGAGCGATCACTCCATATTTCACCATCACTCCATAACTAATCATTAATTCTTTCCCACCATTCGCAGTAATGGGCGACATCCCCAGCACAACCCGCATGACCTCGATCGTCCTTCTCAGCCCGCAACACGACGACGTCATCCCCGAGAACCAAGACTTCGACATCGAGCTCCAAACCGCCAACCTCGAAGCCGGTTCCTTCACAAATCCCCAGGAGACGTACTACTCTGCGCCGCAACAGCTCAGCGGGCAAGGGACTATCATAGGACACGTACACGTCACAGTGCAGGACCTGGGAGATTCTATGAACCCCCAGAACCCCCTGGATGCGAGCCAGTTCGCTTTCTTCAAGGGCATCAACGACAATGGGAATGGCCAGGGACTGCTCACCGCGAGCGTGGAGGGAGGTCTCCCCGCGGGAAACTACAGGGTATGCACCATTGCGGCGGCGATGAATCACCAGTCTGTTCTCATGCCTGTTGCGCAGAGGGGTGCGCAGGACGATTGTAGCAAGTTCCGGGTTGGGAATTGAGGAGGATGTGTGGTCGTGGTATTACAGGTAGAGACAGCGCAGTTGGTGGCGGTGGTCTTACGGAGTAGTTAGTATCGATCCCTGTGTCGACTGAGCGATTCTTAGCTGACGAGATTGAGTGTTGTGCCCGTATATATGGATCGGTTGCGCAGCAATGAAGGCAGTGCTGGAGCTCGACCTGCTTTCCGGATGGATCAATACCCCACGTGGATCAAACACACGAAAGACAGTTCAAAGATACAGCAGCGGTGTAAATACCACCGAGGGATCACTCAACCTGCGGGGAGAAATTCCACGTGGAGCAGTATTCAGGAATACATATGCAGTGGATGCGGCATACCCGAGCACTTATTATTGCCCCCCCCCCCTCATAGAGAACAGAAAATATATCGTAGGGTCGGAAGCCGGGTTGAAACCGGCGCCCTGGTTAGAGTTTCGCAACCGGTTAACGGCACTGGGCGTTGCAGTTGGCCGCAAAATATCAAACACCTGTCCCATCCATCCATACCAAATCCTGTGCAACCGTCGTTTGGCGGGTTGGGAATAAACTGGGAATGGCATCGCTGACTTATAGGCTTCCTCGTATTGTGTATTTTCCTCCAGCTTCTTCTCCTTCTTCTTCCCCAAATATGACTTTATCTGCTCCTCAGCTAGAAATGCGGTTTGATCCTAACCCTCGCCATCGAGGCGACGAGGCCCATCCGTCCCCCCCCCCGCCCCCCCTCGAAGAAAGAATTTATCCTCATACATCATCATCAATGAATGCATCTAGCAGAGCCTCTCGAATAGAGAAGTATTTTCTTGACCCCTTCCTTGGTGAGTCAGAGCTCCGTGGACCTTGTTGTCTGTTGAGCGCTGCACGGCTTTTGCCTGCGAGACCGCATTTCGTTTTTCCACCAGGTTTTCTTTGTTTTATTCTGTGGGAAATACACTGCACTGAATTGTCCGGAGGGTTATTATATTTGTGTGTTTCATTCCCTCGGGCCCTTCCCGGTTCAACGGCCACATTCTTTCGTGTTGGGTGCCATTTTGTTGCTTAAGCTAGAAATAAAACTCTCTTTTTCTCTTTTTCTCTTTTTCTCTAACAAAACTACACACCGTAGATATCCCATGACCATTTCAACCCAGGCACAAGCTTCTAGATGCCCAAGTCTAGTATTGTTGCTTGTAAGAGCAATATTGCAAAGGATTTAGGGTAGAAAAGGAAGTCTAAGCAGGCAAATATGCAGGTACCTCGTGTTGTTGGAAAATACACAATGCTGCTTTTATACTACGACGCCTACGCCCCTACTGTTCGGACTTATATCCCAGAATTTCTTGGTTGTAGTTTGCCGAGTCTTCGCACAAGCGCAACTCCCGCTCCAGTCGTTGGACGACGTCTCTATGGAACGCCATTTGGATGTTCTCATCTTCAAAAGTGACCCTTGTGCCTACATCTCCCCACCGGGCATCAAGACATGCCTTGATTGCCCCCTTTGTCAAATCATAACACTGAGCGAGCCCCCTTCCGTGGTAAAGTTCTCGTTTCGCTGTCTTGAGGTTGGTGTTGACGTCCACCTCGCTCTCAAGCCCCATGTCTTCCCTTTGCCGGAAGTTCTCGATAGGCTCCCAGAGGGTTATTTCGATAAGCAAGATGGCAAGAGCACAAATAGATTCATGGGGGTGAAAAAGCATAGGCCCGCGTGATGATGCCGCTCGGTTGCTCGTAGAGGGTGCAGCGGCAATGAGGGAAGGGAAAAACTGGTGGTTGAAATCGATCGTGCCATTCAAACGAAAGAAATATATATTTTCCTTGGTCCAATCGAGGCCAAGGTGTGGATTTTCCCCCACTCGATGCATGGCGGACGCGAAATGGAGGGCTAGTTGACGGCGAGTGATAGTATTCGGCGGGATGTGGTTTTGGGGCTCGCGAAGGAGGCACCGAAGTGAAACCGGGCTCATAGGATAGCTGTATCGAGGGTTCTGGGTCAAGCGCCTCTCTAATAATATAGTTGAAGATTCCTCGTGTATTCCTTGAATGATGACACAAAGTGGGATGGAAGCGCTTAGTTGACCGCAAAGTTGTGCAAATGGCTCAAGAGGAGGGACCAAACTGGAAGTGTTGGAACGGGGTCAATCAGAGCTCCAGAAAGTAGCCATCCATAGGAAGGTGGAGCAGACGATTCTTACTTTGGCTTCTCTTCATCTCCCTTTACTCCTAGCTCAAACCATTGAGTTCTGAGGCCATTATCCTGCTGAGATACTACGAAATCAAGACAGCCTTGTAGCCTAGTAGGTGTCCTTGGTTGATGTGAAAGTTCGAGATACGGCTGGTGTCTCCTATGGCAGTCGCATTCCCAAGACGAGGAAAGACATGAAATGACTTTCTGGGACATTTTTCGAAGCCGGGTAAAACTCACGCCTTGGGGTAAGAAAGTATTTCGGCGGTCGTCCGAAGCGGATGTCTTATATGAATCAATTACTACCCCCAGCAGCTCGCGAGACTCCTTTATTCTTTTCAAATTTTCTCGTCTCTTCCCTTTGCGTCGGCCGAATCGAAAGCGCTCGGAGGAGGTTCGTGCTGGGATATTCCCAACATACATCTTCTCGTACAATGATCGCGAGTTCTATCAAATAGGTTAGGTTGCGGGTCTCGGAGAAGTGGCCAGTATCTTTTCGGGGTGAAAAAAGGCTTAGCTACAAGTTCATCGGGAGAAAGTCCAACGGTTCCATCCTCAACCAACTCCCAAAACGAACTCAACATCCTCTCTAGCTGACAGAAAAAGAAGTCGTGGTCTTCAGCTAGAACAAAGAAATCTGCTATGCTATCTCTAAAATCGGGATCGTGCAATAAGTCCTGCTCCGTCAGGTAGAGTTGTCGATGGATGATGTCGTACTTCCGATTGCTCGACAAGGATGGAAGTCTCCAAACGACATCCTCCAGGAGGTTCTTCAGCCGGTAGACTTCTCCGTAAAGGTCGAGGTAAAAGTCAGCCAGCTTCTTCTTGTGGGTTCTCTTTCGGATGTATGCGGTGTCATTAAGGAAGGGGGCGGCCGTCGACAGAATGGGGATGATGGCAAGAATCAGGCCCCCGAGTTCAAGCCCGGACATCTTCTGGGTAGAATAACAATCATTCCAAAGGCCGGCACAGATAACTATGAGCTCGAAGAGCTGGAATGGAACACCAGTCCCTAGCGATTACTCGTGGTTACTCCACGGGATTGGACATGTCACGCACCAGGGTTGGCAGGGGGAGGAGGTGTTGAACAGAAGGAACAGCCGAGCCTCCCTCGACTCGGAGTTCAGGATCATCATGCGACCCTTCGGCGACAAGAATACCCCGCATCCATCTTGGCGATTAGATACGGCCGTCGGAGCCTTGCCGCGATAAATGTGGAAGGTACGGCAGGCTCACAATTGACGGGAAGGACTTTTCACTGTGCTACACCAATGAGCACTCATCGGCATGTGCATAGTGCGACTGCATAAATCTCACCGTACTCAGCTTCAGGTTGCCTACCCCCAATTCCGAAATCAAGCCCAACATCAGTTTATCTTGCGTTCAAATTGTATCAGAATGCTACGAACATCCCAACCATCATCCTTTTGATAAATTTTCATCCCACTTAAACCAACCCCAAATCTAGCGCCTTTATCTGGCATTCTTCAGCTTCCCCTACTTGCTCCACCACCCTCAGACCCTCAAATATCAGACAACATGGACCTGCGGCGTTAGCCAAGAGGCTGGAAGAAGAGACACCATGGCTATCGAATTATCAACTAGGAGTTGCGAAAAGGCTCTACAGGATGCGGTGGAAAGTCTGGGAACTAATGATTCACGCCGCAGTGACCTATACTCCATATTGACACGTCTTCGGTTTTGGGCTGGCAGTGTCGAGGTATTCTCTCAGGGAATGCGCTCCCTCGACGTGCGGATATCTGAGGATAGAGGACTTCGACAGTATACATCGCAGTTGCTTACGCGCCTCGATGAACAGGTCGAAGAGATTCTTCGTCCACCACTGGAAACAACCCCAGATGAACCGGTAACCCAAGCTACTCGGGCAGACGAAGCAAGAGGAGACTCACCCACCTATCACTCAGATACCTCATCAGACCTCACCTCAGTCGATGTCGATCCCATTTCCAAAGCAAACGAGCTGTTGGATCAGCTTTTTGCAGTGCCTTCCATGATTCACCATGATTCAGCAGTCGCCGAGAGTCGTCGGGTTCTTGAGTTTGCCGAGAGCCAGGGTGCAACTATAGACCTGTCGTCTCTCGAGCGTCGAATTCGGGAATATACTGAGGTTTACTGCGCAGCGGCCCCGGAATACCTATTAAGTCGAATTGTGTCGACGTCTACATATCGCATCAAAATGCTACATTTCAAGAACAGCAATAGCCAGGGACATCTGCCTAGGGATGAACAAGGGGATCCAAACGATTCCCTTTCAGATCTTCGCCCATACATATGTCTGTTCGAAGACTGCCCGGACGGTGATCTTTTATACGACACGTCCTGCGACTGGTTCAACCACATGAAATGGAGCCACTGCACCTTTTGGTACTGCCCTGCCCAAGGACACGAAGATCAATACTTTGAGGTGTTCGACCAGTTGCGGAGACACATGTCTAGAGATCACGAGGACGGAGGCCTCATCGCACTAGCCAAAAGCTCTCGTCGCCCTCACACGAATCCTTTCTGGTGCCTCCAAATGAAGCTTGGGTGGTCATGTTGGGCTCGTCCGCCCTGTCCAATATGTCTTTGGTCCCCGGAAAATGAAGGAGAGAGCTTGCGAGAGCATGTACAGAACCACCTTGAGGCGATATCATCCCTGGCATTGCCCGAACTCGAGAAAATTGGTATCAAAGACCCGCAACAAAGCAACATCCCAGCACTCCTCCAGCCTGAACAGAACTTCCTGGTCATTGGGATCGATTTCGGCACAACGTTAGTGTTTTGTTTATCTATACGTTTTATTCATACGCCGTGTTAATTATTTTCACAGATACACCGGTGCGGCATGGGCCTTTCGAGATGAACTGCGAGAGAAGCGACCGATGCATGTTGTCAAACAATGGGAGGGTTGTGACGGAAACATGGTGACGACGAACCGAGTCCCGAGTGCTATATCATACGGCAGTGAACACACAACATGGGGATTTGGAGTTTCTCAACACCTTGAGACAACAAGGTGGATGAAACTTTTCATGGTCAACGAGGAATCCCTCGGTCCGCAAATTAGCAGATCTCCACATCTTCTCCAAGAATATGAGAAATTCAATCGGACAGGAAAAAAGGCTACTGAGATCGTGTCGGATTTCTTGAGGCTCCTTTGGCATCACACACTTGATGTCATCCAACAGGACAGCCGCGTCTCGGATCTTCAATCTCTCCACATACACGTTGTTTTGACTACCCCAGCGATATGGAAAGGCCACGTACACGCTGCTCTCCGACAGGCTGCAAACATGGCTGGAATTTCAGGCCCCAAAGACTCGGGGCGAACCACAATTCAGCTCCTCCCGGGGCCAGAAGCAGCAGCCATCGAGCTTCTGGGATCTAGAAGCGAGAAGAACCTATGCAAGGTGAGTTATCTAGATTCCTTTCTTCTTTTAATGCTGACGAGATCTTGAATCCTAGGTTCATGAGACATTCATAGTCTGTGACGCGGGTGGCGGCTCAGTAGTGAGTTAAATGCGACACGTGCGAAAACTCACTGGAAGAGCTTGGTACTAACTATTCCCAAATAGGACGTCGTAACCTATAGAATTGAAAATCTGGAGCCTCTGACACTGACAGAAGCTGTTGAAGGACAAGGTAGCTGGCTATCTCAGTACTATGCGAAGTGGCAGGTGCAGATTCACCGAGGCTAATGATGTAAGAATAGGTGATTTCTGCGGCTCCCTCTTCGTAGACTCTCGATTCAGCATGATACATCCGACTTTGAAATACCTCAGCGATGAAGGGAAAGAAGCTGTGTCCATGACCAAGTATTCATTCCCCTCACTTGGAATATTCATGTGCTGACTTCCTGGCAGGGCGCAAATACAGCTTTTATTCCGAGACTCATATGGAAAGATAATGGGGCTAATTAGCGCGCAGATCGCAGCTCTACAGCAGCGTGGAGCAGGTACACCAAATGTAAGTCCCCAAGCGCGCTCCTCATGTATATTTCTAATATCTTATTTCAGGGAATTTTACTCGTCGGTGGACTTGGAAGCTCACCAGAGCTCTTCGAAACTCTGCGAAACACGTACGGAAGGCAGCATATTAGGGTTTTACAGCCAACGAACGATATGCAGTAAGTTCCTTTTCCTTGATGCCAGCATTGACGATTTCCACTACTAACAGTTGACCTTAGATACACTGCTGTATGCCGAGGAGCAGTCAGACACGGTGCGAGCGACCGGTCAATTTTCTCGTCACCCCCGGAATTTTCATTTGGCAGGGTAGTGTCTCGTATAGCGAGACTGAGCATCGGCCATGTCACCTCAGAGGAGTTTGATCCTAAAGTACATGATCCCGCCCACAAAGAATGGGATCGCTTCTACGGCAGATATACTGTGTATCCGATAAAATGGTACCTCCGGCGAGTAAGTCACAATACTATTGTATCTCTTTGGTTCATCATGCTGTGTTTGACATGGTGCTAACATCAATCGATCTGAAGGGAGACAGAGTTGACCCCAACGAGCCATTGGTAGAGCGGAACTTCTGGCTGCCTGTAGAAGCCAACTGCCCCCGCATGATGAGCTTATCGATCAGCCATAACAATGATGCTGTGCCCCCGAAGTACAAGACTGTGGGTGTCAAAAGACTGAGTGAGATCAAGTGGTGGCTGCCTCGGCCCGTACGGGAGTATCCGGACTGGGAAAACGCCGAGGGAAAGATCATGAAGAAGATCTCGTTTCATGTCCAAGTCACCCCTATTGGTTCGGCAGTAAAGGTTGATATTATCATGGGGAATCAGAGGATAGCATCTGAGGAAGTACCACTGGAGCTGGACCAGAACCGTTGACTTAGCATGTAGGAAATGGTGCTTCGAACTATGATATTCACCTGGGTCCCGGCGAGCAGTTTCAATCTACACCATTCTCGGGCGATATGCGAGACGATTGAACCAACTTTTGAAGCAGAGCTCAAAGTGACCGTTCCCTCCACGGAGTACCACATCAATCATCCAGTGTTGTTTTAGGTGTTGGTAATGTGCGATAGTTATATGAACGCGATATATACGTCTCCAGGTATCATATAAAACAAAATCTTGGTACACAGGAAAGTAAATGAAGACGAAAAGTCTAGGGTATATAGCTCCATGTGACACGTGACGCCGGAACTCTGCTGAAAACCTGTTACTTACATCCACACAATCTGCCCTATACAGCATTGTTCCAATGACCCAGGTAGCTATGCGGGGAATGATTCTCCACGTGCCCCTCTTCCACTTGTATTTCATCTTCGTTCTCATCCCTTCCGCCCATGTGGTCTTCGCCATTTGACGTTACTCCGTTTCCATCTACCACCCTCGCCGCTATACTGCCTCCCGGCTCGTAGCCTACTGGAGATGCAGTGTATCCGTGGTCTCCATTAGCAACTCCGCTCCAAGGAGGCCCTCTAGACGGAGAACGCGGTCTCAAATCCTGCTGCTGCTCCAAGGGACCGTACGCATTCACCATTACTCCACCGATTCTCGTCGCGTCAAAACTACCCCTCGACATATGTTGCATTGGCGGCGGCGCACCTGCGAACCCAGATGCACCACCAGACATCGCCGGCAACTCGTGATGATCCGACGATAAAACTTCATCTTGTAGACCCGTCATGACGGATCTCACCTCGTTGAACTTTTCCCGGACCTCCTCGCGCTGGTACACCATGTCTGAAAACGTCTTGTGGTACCAGTCGTCCACCTTCCTCTTGATACTCGACGGGTCTTGCCGCGTGAAAGGCCAAGCGAACCTGCTCCCGATAACGACGTTCGCCCTCAGGGACGGCTGCTGCTGGCGCGAGGTGGTAATCCCCGGGCCGACAAAGACGAGGAGGATCCGGTATAGGTCCACGACCGTTCGCTGCGAGAAGAACCTGGCCTCCGAGCTGTTCGAGTTGATGCTCCCACTGCTGTTGCTCGTCGGATTGTCTCCCGGTTTCACCACAATGTACCCGTATTCCTCGAACGTTTCCCGGAGCTTGTCGCCGAGTCTGCGGGTTTCTCTCGTTGTGAGAAGCCCGGTGTACGTGTCGTAGATCCACGATTGAACTTCCGTCTTGATATTTTCGTGTAACTCTGGCGCTGGGATAGTGTTAGTGCACCGGACTGGGTGTATCTTAGCCAAACCTGACAATAGGAATCAAGCCACAGCACTTACGCACTATCGTCCGTAATACTTGCAAATCCACCGGGGTGGGGTATTGAAACGAGCTCGGACTCGTCGGTGACGGGGGCTTGTGAAGGTGCCCTGCCGACATCTCCGGAAGCTCTCTCACATCCATTATGCTTCTTCCGAACTCGGTTGGATACCAAAACACGACTGCGATGAAGGCCCAGGCCTTCGACCGCGCCTTCCGATATTCGTGGTCGTAGTCGAAGAGGCTTCTCACAGTAGTGTCGGCAAAATTCTTAAAGGGCTGCGTGCTGCACTGGTAATCCCACAGCGCCAGGGACAGCTCGTAAAGCTCCTGGAAGTCGTCCATCCCCGGCCTCACCCTGACGTGAGAACTCGTCTTCCACGTCTGTACCATGCTCTCCAGTATCAAGCAGCTGTATCCCCTGTCCATGGGGACCAGGGGAACCAGCAAAGAATCCGGATACAGATCCCTCACGCGCCGGCTCGAGCGGCAGACTATGCCGCGGTCGGCGTCGTGCTGGCTGTGCGTGTGGGCCGGCACGTTGCAGGAGACCTGGAGGTATATACGGGAGATGCTCGATATGGACCCCCTGCGTGTCGGCGATCTTGTTTTGCTCGGACGCATGGGCCGGGGCACGCTAAGAGAAGGTCGGGTCTCTTCGCGCACTGGCTGCGGTGAAGCATGCCGGGACGGGTCCAACAGCAGGGGTGCAACCGGTGGCGCTTGGCGTTGTCCCGTGTGGAGCGGTGGACGGCGGCGTGGCGGAGGATGCGGAGGTGGGCCGAGATTTAGTGCCGCAAAAGATTCGTGTACCAGAGGCGGTTCCGACTGCTCCCCGCCAGTTTGAGCTGTGACCCAGCTCATATTGTCATCCGCGCCGTTCGAGTCGGTCATGGCTGCGAGAGAGTATGTCGACCACTTCCAGAACCCCTGGTGTCGGTGTGTTGGGGATATTGACTGTGCAGAGACAATTAATTAATCGTTCGCGAGAAGCGTAGTATAGTTGGAATGCGGAGAGGCGGCACTGGAGACCCGTGGTGGGGAACTTGTATGGTCGAGAAGTGCTGATAAATAACAATGCGCGTATCGCCGGCGACTAATTATATTGTTTAAAGTATAATATCAGTTCTTGGTACTCGCTTCCACATAGAACACTCATTTCGAGGTTTACTAAAAAGAGAAAGAAAAAAATATATGGAAGATGGAGTTTGTAAGAGTGTACGATTCGGGAAGGTGGAAAACCACGCTTTTCTTGCATCCCACGAACCATTGCCTTGGTTTTTTTCCGTTTTCCCACCGGGCACGGATGGGGAGGAACCACGAGGCTCCAAGGCAACGGCTCATCATCCCCAATATTTATCTCAATCCGGGGCTGAGAAGGAGGGGGGGGGGGGAGTGGGGGGGTGGTGGACAGCGCATAGAGGCTGTTCGCTTTCTGCAAGCCACTTCACCCAGCACTTCACCCAGCCCCCGTGACGGGCAAAGCGTTCCCGCTTCTCCGCCCCGATTCTACACTGAACTTGACGGAGTCCTCCGTCCTGGGATGCATCCATTGGAGACTGTCGATATGAATTTCGCGCCAACGTCCAAATGAGTCCTAGCCGCTGTCTCACTCAGCTGTCACCCCCACGATAGGCATCACGAACGGCGTATTGAAAGGCAAAATATCA
Source organism: Zalerion maritima (assembly GCA_022664585.2). Taxonomy (NCBI): domain Eukaryota; kingdom Fungi; phylum Ascomycota; class Sordariomycetes; order Lulworthiales; family Lulworthiaceae; genus Zalerion; species Zalerion maritima. Next base: position 22,953 of record JAKWBI020000115.1, on the reverse strand, counting down.
GGCGTTTAATAATGTTGATCTCAGAGCTTCTCGCCACGCGGCAGGCCTCCCATAATGATGTTTTGTAATTTCCGTCGCGAGGCTTGCTTTAAACATCGCGTATTTTGACGCTCGCGCTGTTTTCTCTGCCTGTGATCCAACCCTTGCTGTTTGTCTCTTCTCTTCCTCTCCCCTCAACAACACTCCTTACGCTTCGACACGAAACAAATCACTTTTGCCAGGCTTGAAACATCTCGCAATGGAGCCCACTCGATATTCGTTCAACGTAACGTGGCGGGAACCCAGGGAGGTTACGCCGACACTCGATGAAATATCCCAGAACCCGGGACTGTACTACCAGGTATTTCCCTTTCAGACTCCCATCCCGACCCGACGGCAGCAAAACACACAAACCTCACACAATATTCTAACAGGCTGGCGATATTGCCTGGGTTTTAACTGCAACTGCACTGGTATGCTGCTCTCTTCAACCAACCCCCTAACTGAAACCTCATGCTGATGCTCCTGAAATAGGTCTATCTGATGATTATCGGCCTCAGTCTCTTTTATGCTGGAATCAGTCAGCCACGCACTAGCTTGTCGATGGCATGGCTGCCGTTGATGACAGCTGCCCTCATCAGCGTCCAGGTAGAATTGCTACACGCCCATCCGTCGGCAAATCAACCACATCGCCATGCTAACTTATCCTAGTGGTTTCTCTGGGGTTATTCCATAGCCTTCTCAAACTGGGGCAACTCATCCAACTATTGGGGCGGTACTAGTGGATTTGCCCTGCACGACGCCCTACTGAGGCCAGTTCCCGCGACGCGAAACAGCGATAGAGATGGACCATACATTCCCGAAATACTGTACGCCTTGTTCGAGATGGTTTTTGCTGCTTTTACGTACGTCCCCTTCCAAGCTTTCTCCTCTAATCTTGGGGTTGCATCATCAAGTAGAGAAAGTGGGTGGGACTTTCCGTGTTGTGCTATAGTCCCATCACGTGCTCCAATGCTGACACCGTCATACTCCTTACTAAACAGGGGCGCCCTTGTCTCCGGATCCGCAGCATTCAAGGAACGACCAGGCCACTTCCTCGTCTTCATCCTCTTCTGGACGACTTTCGTGTACGACCCAATCGCCCGCTGGACATGGAACGCCGACGGATGGCCTTCTCAACTGGGCTGGCACCCGCTAGACTTTGCGGGTGGAAGTCCCGTTCACATCTGCGCCGCTTTCACGGTCCTAGCCCACTGCTTGTACCATCTCCACATCTTCCCTAGGATCTCGCATGGTATGGGTGGTCCCAAAGTCTCCTCTCACGGTCATGATTCCGACGATCTGCGAGACATTCCTACCGGAGGGGCGCCAGCTCTTCCAGACATCCCTCCCGCGGGCGGCCATGTTCCGCCCCCACCTTCTCACCCCAAGGCCAACACTCAGCCACACAACTGCCAAACCGAAGAATCTGCCGCCAACTACATCCTAGTGATACTGGGAACTATGTTTCTCTGGCTGGGGTGGTTCGGATTCAATGGCGGCAGCGCCCTAGGATCAAGCGTCCGCGCCGTCACCGCAGTAGTAAACACCCACCTCGCTGCCTCGACGGGCGGGGTATCACACGTTCTGATCTCAGCATACATATCCCGCCGCCAACGGAAGAAAGCTGGAAGCACCAGCGCTGACTCTGTCGACAAGATGAACGACGGCCGCGGCAACGGCAGACGACCCTTCATATTCAGCCTCGTCGACTTTGCCAACGGCGCGATTATTGGTCTGGTCACTGTGACCCCCGCCGCGGGATACATCCCAGTGACGATATCCCCCGTCTTCGGCTTCCTCCCCGTCTTGATCTGCATCCCCCTCTACAGGGTCTCGGAGCTCATAGAGGACTACCTGTTCATCTTCGTTATCCACGGGGTGGGCGGCGTGGTCGGGATGCTCCTAACGGGAGTTTTTGCCCGCGGCGACATTGCCGAGCTCGATGGGTTCACCAAGGCCGAGGATGCTAATGGTGCTTGGGGTGGATATGGGATGCAAATTCTGTAGGTTGGACCCATGACGCAAAGCCTTTCTGCCTTAACACCCAAATAAGGACCATAAGACTGATACCTCTTTTCATAGGATACAACTTACAGACGCAGTAGTTACTGCAGCATACTCATTCTTCTTCACCATGGTCTTGCTCATCTTGCTCGATGTTCTTGGTTTTGCCCTACGAAAGATTGTCTGGCGCCAAGCTGGGGAGGATCGCAAGATTGGCACTTCACAAGTACTCGTAGAAGAGTCTACACAAGGAGCCATAACGACGAGCACAACTGAGGTCCCATGATCATAGGTCTTGTTAACTATAGAGGGTTAGTATCCAGCGTGATGGAGTCGCCCTGTACTATACGTCACCGGGGTTTTCTTTATTCTCATAGAGCCCAAAATGTACTAGCTGTCGGGGTGGTAGTGACAATGAGAATAGAGTACGTTAGACTATTCAACCACAATTCCCAACGATGCTAGCTTGGCATATCACAGGCATCAGTGGACTGTTTCTTGCAGACGTCATCAAAATCGGTAATTTGCGTCTGTTGATTCTACATTTTGAGGCCACCCATCCATCCATTACAGCTACCCATGATGCACCAATGCCTCTATCCGCCCTTGTACATGTGGGCCCACACACCATGTTGAAAACGATCGGCCTCACCAGTCAGAAGACATGACGATGTCAGGTTCTTACTTAACATGTTGTAGGGTGAACGAACCGGATATCTTCCCCCTGGGAGGAGGCTTGATACCGGTGGCAGTCCTGGTAGTTGCGGGAGTATGCATCGGCTGCCAGCTCATCAAACAACTTGTACCGTGGGTAGCACTGTCCTTGCAACGTCTGCCACAGGCAATGGCAGGAAATGAGGCCCCAGGTCCAGCACCATTCTCCTGGAGATTCTGCTGCGCCGAAGCTTATTTATACCGCCCTTCTTCCCCCAAAAAACTTTCCATCTTGTGTTCTTTTCAGGCCATCACCAATCCGATCCCTATTCCACACAGACACTTCCATCCACAACGCCCTCATCAGATCAATATTGACTTCCACCCGAACACTTCCAAGCCCTCTCAGTACCCTGAAAATTTCCAAGATGCCTCAAATGACCAAGGGCGATGCCTCGCGCATTCAGAGCACCCAGGTAAGTCGGTTCTTTCATCCCCAAGTCTTTTTCCGCTCAGCTCCCCCGGTCTTAGCCCCTGCCGGATACAAGTTCAACGCTCTAGCCGCCTCTCCATTCCCAGCCATATGCTTACAACCTTCTCTTCCAGGCTAAGACGGGCCATGACACCGGAAAAGGTACATTTGCCGCTCGTGGCCAGAGCGCCGCGGATAAAAACGTCCAACAGCAGCAGGTGGAGGCCCAAGGTCAAGGCCCGGCTAGCCAGAAGAAGAACTAAACCTCTCTCCTGAACACAAAAATACTACTCGTCCCTCACCCTTCTCTTGTCGTCATCCCCTACACGCACATATCCAAGACGGAAATGGGACACAAGATATTCACTTGGCTTGCAACCTGAAGATGCCTACGTGAGGGGGGAAATGGAACCAACAGTCGAGATTGCTTGGATGCAGACGGTGGAACAAGACATTGCTATGTACTTTAGCTTAGGTCGCTGGGTTTCTCCTTCAACAGCAGGACTTAGGGCTTAGGGCTTAAGGGTAGCAAACACATAGTTTTACGATTGAGTGAAAACATGAGAATATTGTGATCACACAACAAAATGTTCCGCGTGCAATATGGATAGTGTGTTAAATCCGTATAGTGATAACGCTGAAGTCAGCCATGTCGTTCGTGATTATGAGAAGGATCATCCATTCTTGCAATCAGAGCTAGCCCTCCTATACTTGAGCTCTCGTAAGTAGGCTGAGCTCTTGGCGGGGTAGGCCACCTGATTGTGTAGGATGGCATATACCTCCTCTTTGGCCGCTGATGCACCGATTTAGAAGTAGCGTTTATCCAGACCCAACCCCCATCCTTCTGCGGACCCTTGTGGGTCGAGTAAAGCCGAGCCGAGGCTCACCTCCCACCTCTTTAAAAGGATCAACCGTCAGCCATGTAGCGAACCCCAACATACCGTGACTATCATTGGCATCATTGGAACGGAGGCATTTTTATTATTATTTACAAACATGGCGGATCAAGCAAGAGGCCGCCTTGGCGCAATTGGCAACCAGCTCAAGCCAGTGAAGACCATGGCACCGCCGTCGACGGAACCCCGCGTCCGGGACAAGGTTATTATCGTCACCGGTTAGTACGCAAACCCCAAGCCAACTTTTTATCGTCAAGCAACATTTTTCTTCTCTGTTGCCCCCCTCTACCTACGCCTAACGCAGCTCGCAGGAACAAACTCACTCATCGGAATCGGCCGCGCATCAGCCGAGCAATTCGCCCAGAACGGCGCCAAGGCACTCTACCTGTGCGACTACGACGATTCCAACCTGGCGGCCATCAACGCAGATCTCACGTCAAAGTATCCTGACGTCGAGATACACACCCGCAGGTTCGACGCGGCGGAGGAGGCCGGCGTGACTGAAGTCGTCGGCCACGCCATCTCCACGTACGGGAGACTCGACGTCTTTTTTGCGAACGCGGGCGTCTCGGGCGCGCCTGTGAGCTTCCTCAAGCTTGGCGGGGATGATTTCATGAACACCATGAGGACGAATGCTCTCAGGTGAGTTTTCAAAAACGAAAAAAAAAAAAATATTTGATATGATTTCGCCAACCCATCAGTTTCATTATCCGCCCAATGGAGCCAGTTTTTGTCCGTTTCATGACTTGTTGATGGAAAGTCTAAAGTGGATTGAAACTCCTGCATGAGAACATTGCGTTCGTTGTGTCCTAACACCAACTTTTACTCAAGCGTCTTTCTAGCGACGAAAATCGCTGCCCCCGCCATGATGATGACATCCAACAGCAAGCCCGAAGGCAAGGGTAGCATCGTGGCCACGGCGTCAGTAGCAGGGTTGCGCTCAAACGCAGGACCCACGGCGTACTCCGCGTCCAAGGCCGCCGTGGTGTCCATGGCGCAAACCATGTCTTACCAGCTTTCCGGAACTGGAGTCCGCATCAACGCCATCTGCCCCGGACTTATCGAAACCGGCATGACGGCGCCGGCCTACGAGCGCGCACGGGCTAGGGGCTCGGAGAAGAGGATCGGACAGCTGAACCCGACGCAGAGGGGTGGTAAAGCTGATGAGATTGCCCGGGTGGCGCTGTTCCTGGGGAGCGATGAGAGTAGTTATGTTAATGGGCAGGCGTGGGCGGTGGACGGAGGGTTGAGTTCTGGTCACCCTTACGTGCCTGGGAGACTTGCCTGATGGGGATTGCAATGGGTGTAGTTGGGGGGCAAGACGAGCCAGGAATGTTCGAATGGAATCAAGTTTGCCTGGATATGGTTGGCGCTGCTCATTGTGAGACCAGGAGAGGCGATCATATGAGGAGGAGCCGCTGGCGAACCGATGCTTACTCGTGGGATGAGCTACGCGGCGACTGAAACAATAGAAGAGGAGCAAGAAGTACAGATACCGATCGGAGAGTGCCTTAGGTGCACTAGCACTAGGGGGTGAACCAATGAGGAATTCTTCAAACGCCATATGGGGAAGCTTGCGTATTCGTGTGCATATCTTGTTTTAACGCTTAGAGCGGACACCTAATGGGGGGGGGGGCATCTCGGCGTCACATACCCAACCCTATGAAATCTACGTTTGGGGCCCAACTGGTCCGTGAAGCGTCACTTTACAGTACCTTATTACTTTGTTTTTAAGATTTAATCAGATGCGGCTCCTCCTCCGTCTCTGCGTCAACCCTGAACTCTCGCCGAGCTAGCCCAGAACCCCTCTTCCATACATACGTACGTACCTACTTTTAAAGTGACTGGCAGTCAAAGACATGACTGGGAAACATCATAAAATCCCAAGCGTCCCAAGCATGGCTGTGGTTGCAAACGGCATGGAAGACGAGACTCCAGTGATTAACCGATATATAGTCGAAAAGATCTCCCCAGGCACGTTCTTTCGATGCCGAGTAGGTAGTTTGGCGTTGTCATCTGATAATACCTAGACTAGCGGGTTGGAATTCTTCGATCTGTTTCACAGCTGCAGCTTCCAGAGCTTTGGGATAAATATCGCACGTCGTCACCGCCGCCACTAACTACTTTGCGTTCGGAGCGTTTGAAACAATAATAGCCCCCATATTTCTTTTGGATGGAAACGAAGGAGAGAGGTTTTTTTTTTTTTTTTAGCGAGACTCGACGGTACCTACCGCAGAGAAAGCGCATACGTAATGTTCGTTCCAAGTTCGTCCCGTTGGTTCAGCATCTCAACTTGAGCCTTCCATCTCGGGCCTAGGGAGGCAAGTAGATCCTTCCTTCTGCGGCGTTTGCCATTATATTGCGTCCGGCATGTGTGTAATGCTCTCCACAATTTCCCATGCTAGCCGCGTAAGACGGTGCCCACTTTCCAGCATCTAAAATCGGCCCCCCGCACTACCAACTCAGGTTTCCCTCTCTGTCCGTCCCACACCCCCTGTCCAGATCCATACCCGTTTTTTTTTTCTTTTTTTAACATACAAACCGAGCCTCTTCACCAGCCATTGACACCCATTGGCCTCTGGCACGCAAGTACCTACCCGCACAGACGGGTACGTACTAGTCCACCGCGACTCTTGTGGACCAATCTCTACACCTCTATTCGCAATCCTCTGCCATCTTGCTCCCTTGCCCCCTCCCCCCCCGAACCCTCAGACTCTTAGCTGACTTTTTGAACGGACGTAGTGTGTGGAACTGCCAAGCTTGATCAATTCAGAGATATACAGTACATGCTTGCACACAGTCGGTAATTGAGTACCTCAGCAGGTATGTATCCTCTTTTTCACGAACATGCTTGGGAGCATTCCAACGGTGAGGGGTGGTGAGTAAGAAGAAGCACACTTCAAGTTGCTGTGATCACGGAGAGCCAGTTGAGGAACAATAGGCCTGACGCTCACTTCTCGACCCGCTGAGAGTCATGGACGAGAAAGAATACGTTTTTTCTTGGTGCTTCTGACTTCCTACCGAAGATCACTCCCCACTACCAACAGGGGTTGATGATAAATGCCGAGGGCAATAAACAAACTACCCTGCCCTGTCCATGTGGGTGATGATGCGCCGCGGCTGTTGGTTGGCTGATCTGCAAGATCTGTTGGTCCTGTATGGCGAGGCAAAGAACCACCGCCGGTGACGGCGAGTATACATGCATTCCATACGTCGAAAAAAGTTGTAAGAGCTTGCGTATACACCTTCAACGCCAAGCCTTGTCTCCTCACGATGTACAACGATACATGCATATATATGGCTCCACACGCCCTCACCTTTCAGCTCTAGTCTTCCACCTCGCTCTCTTATTTTGAATCCTCACCACCAAGAGGCACAGCCAATAGGATTTCCTTCTAGATTTTTATCTTCTTACCTTTCTTCTCTCATAGTCCTCCAGGATATTGATGCCCAGCTAGCCTCACTAAATAGACCCCTTTGTAACAGCAACAAAAAACAGTCCCCAACTCGTTTCTCATCTCGCACAGCAAAAAGGAAGAAACGAGCCTATCGATCCCTTTCAATATACACATAACCCGCAACCAACTATGGTCGTCCTCAAAAAGGTCGCGGCCGGCATGGCCTTCTCATCCGCCCTCATGGGTGCCACCCTTGCCCACCCGGGAGAAAAACACGACCACGCAATGATCAAGCGCGAGCTCGCACTCCTCAACATCGTCGCCTCCTCCAACAAGCGTGCTCTCGGCATCTGCACCGGTTCTCCCGCGGACGTCGCCCTCAAGCAGCGAGCCGTAGCCCGCAGGGAGGCGAAGCTCCACGCTCTTCGCCAGAAGCGAGGGATTCATGTTGATGGTGAGTCTCATCATGCATGCATATAATATTATATACACACCAAATGATGTACGGATACTAGCTAACGCGACGGCTCTCAGAACCCCTATCCCGCCGTGACCAATCAGACCTAGAATCCTGGATGGAAACCTCCCACGAGTCCTCCGAAGACTACACGGCAGACACAGACCCCTCCACAATCTTCTCGCAAAACGCAACCTGCGTAATAGTCCCCGAGGTCACCATCGGCCCCTACTGGGTATCCGGGGAGTTAATCCGCCAGGACGTCACCGACGGCGAGCCCGGCGTCCCCATCCACGTCGATATCCAGTTCGTGGACGTGTCCAGCTGCGAGGGAGTCTCGGACCTCCTAGTCGACATTTGGCACACCAACTCCACCGGAGTCTACTCTGGTGTCTCCAGCGAAGCGGGGCTGGACACGACATACTGCCGCGGGATCCAGCAGACCGACTCGGACGGCGTCGTCGAGTTCGACTCGATCTACCCCGGTCACTACGTCGGACGCACCAACCACATCCACATCAAGACCACTGACGGCGCCACGGTCCTCGACAACGGGACATACGTAGAGGACGGGACAACGAGACACATCGGCCAGTTATTCTTCGACCAAGACTTGACTACCGAAGTCAAGAAAGTGAGCCCCTACGACACCAACACCCAGGCTCTCACCACCGTGGACGAAGACAGCATAGCCGCCTCTGAAGCGACGGACGAGTACGATCCTTTCCTCTCATACGTACGCCTGGGTGATAGCATAGAGGATGGTCTTCTCATGTTCATCACGGTGGGAATAGACACCACGGCGGATTACGAGGATCAAGTGTCCGCTGCTGCGCACTACTACGAGGACGGCGGTGTTTCAAACGGAAACTCTGGTGGTGGCGGCATGGGCGGTGGACCAGGCAGTGATGGAGGATTCGGAGGCAATGGTACTACTTTCCCCTCTGGCAGCAGCGGTGGGCCCAATGGCACTGCTGCTGTCTCCTCCTCCACTGCTGCTTCTGCTTCCACAGGTACCGTTGAGATGGAGACTGAGACTGAAACTGCCACTGCTTCTACAGACGATGAGAACGCCACAGCCACCGGAACCGCGGCCAGTACCTCGACAGCCACGTCCGGCGCGGGACGCAATTGCAGGGTTCCGGGTCGTCGCCACAGGCACTAGACAGGTTCAAGCTCACGGAGACAACCTCAACTAACACACAGCACATGGTGACCCCTCAAGCAGGGTTATTAAGGTAGTACACATATATATCACGATTTTTGTGTGTTACTTCTCGGTCAGGTTGCTTTATGTTTTGTTTTTAATCTCTTTCTCGCATTTACGGTCTTTGATACCATTTCTGTATATGTACCCACAACACAGTGGTTGTGTCATTCGTGGTCATCCGTATATAGATAGTATATACTAAAAAATATAGAAGGCTACTCTTTTTTGGGCACATTTCGAGTTCGTCTCTACATCTCATCTCTGAAAACGTGCCTTTCCATAACTCACATGGTTTCATCCGGCCTTGCTTTGTCATTCCATAATCCATCTCTTCCCACCACAATTTCCTTCTCCTCATACGCCCCCCTGCACTCTCCTCCTGACCCTACCGGGGATCTTCCTGTCCGGCGGCATCGTCCCAAACGGGAAATACCTCGGATCCGGCCTCACGTTCTCCAGTAGTGCCTTCGGATCCGTAACCTCTCGGGCCAAAATTCATTCGCGGCATGTTCCGTTCCGCCGTCCCGTCCCCTCCAGAACCGCTCATCCAGCTGCCCCAGCCTCGAGATGGAAAACACCATCGTCTCGGTGTCGACCTCCCACTTCTTCCCCGGCACAAACCCGGGTTCCGCGGGGGTCCCTCGCAAAACGTCACCGCAACGATCAGCCGCAGAACTTCCATATAAAATACTCGTCGGAAGCGGGCTCGCACATAGCTTTGCCACGTCGAACTCTAGGAGTCCCGCCTTCTCTTCATGGGAAGGCTCCGAGCCTGCGATCCTCGAGAGCTCCACCTCGGCATTCCCCTCAGCAGGTGCGGCATCTGATGATGATCCCACGTGCAGAAGTCCTTCTCGAACGCGGGGGATGCTTCCCGCAGCAGATCCCCGCAGAGCGTCGCGATGGCCGGGGGGGGGGGGGGGGGCGCGGGACTGAGCCCGCTGTCGTCGTCGGCGATGACCCCGGTTTCGCCGGGAGGGACGAAGAGCTTTTTGTCCAGGGCGACGGAGAGATGGACGGGGCGGGGAGGAGGGGGGGGGGGGGGCGGAGTATTTGCTGCGCTTGGTTAATTATTAATAAAAAAATATAAAAAATATAAGAAAAAAAGTATCGGGGCGAGTGTGATATTATTGGTGAGAGAATCCAAGATGTATCATGCCGGTGAAGGGGGGGGGGGGGGGGGTGCGAGTGTGGTTTCGAGAGCCAGACGTGGGGGGATGAAGCAGCCCGAAACTTGTGTGAAATACGTCGATTATATACAGCCTCGACCCTAATGTTCATAATGAATGGATTTCAAGGGGAGACGACATAGACTCCTAGAGAATCAGACTATGCGATGTTCAATGACTCGACCCTTTCTTGAGCTTTCTATTGAACTCTCTCCAGGCTCCCCGGGGAGGAAGTATATACATTGCAATATGGAAGGGAGAAGCTTAGCGGTTACATCTTCTCTTCAGGTGTTCAAGGCATACCTGCTCTACAGGCTACTTGGTTGAAGCGCTCTTCCTCATCCTCTTGTCGTAGAGCTCCTCGGCAGTCTTGATGCACGTCATGTTGGCCTTGCTCTTGTTCATCGTCTCCAACCACTCCTCGTACGGGTCCGAGTCGAACACGATGCCGCCGCCTATTAAGAATAGCGTGTGTCAGCATGGTATTCCATGAAGAGCAACCATGCCTTCGACATTCTAGCCCTCTGGTGTAGCAAGGGAGGGGGGGGCGGGGCGGGAGAGGGAGAACAGGGGTCTTCGAACTTACCAGCCTGGATATAAGCCACCTGATCCTTCACCAGCATTGTCCGGAGGGCAATACATGTATCCATCGCACCCTCGACCCTTCCCCCATTCTTTTCCACCCCCCCATAGCCAAAATACCCCACCGCTCCAGCGTAGATCCCCCTCTTCTCCCCTTCCAACTCGGCAATCAACTCCATGGCCTTAACCTTGGGCGCACCGCTCACGGTGCCCGCGGGGAAAATCGACCGGAAAGCATCAAACCTCGTCTTCTCCGGCCTCAGTACACCAGAGACCTGGGAAACGAGATGCTGAACATGGCTGAACTTCTCCACCACCATCAGGCGGTCGACCCTCGTAGTCCTAGGGTCGCAAACACGATTCACGTCGTTCCGAGCAAGGTCGACCAGCATGACGTGCTCGGCCCTGTCTTTCAAGGACGACCTAAGCGACTCCGCGAGCTCCTCGTCCTGCTCCGCAGTCTTGCCCCTGGGCACCGTGCCAGCGATGGGGTGCGTGATGATCCTCCCCGCCTCCTCCTTGACCAGCAGCTCGGGGCTCGCGCCCACCAGCTGGAAGTCCCTGCAGCTCACAAAGAACAGGTACGGGCTCGGGTTCACCGTCCTCAGGTGCCTGTAGATATTGAACGGATGCAGCGTCGTGGGCCTCGCGAACCTCTGGCTGGGGACGCACTGGATGACGTCCCCCGCGACGATGCGTTCCTTCAGCGCCGAGACGTGCTTCTCGTAGCCGCCCCGCCCAACGTTGGACTTGTGCTCGTGGCCCATCTCGACGGCCGCCTGCTCGGGGAGGGGAACGTCGGGCGCGCTCAGCACCTCCATGAGCTCTTCTATCGTGCTCGCGGCCTTCTCGTACTCTTCCTCCAGAGCCCCGCGGTGCTTCTCGTTGACGTGCACATAGGTGATCACCTTGATGACGCCGAAAAACCTGTCGAACGCCACTACGGTGTCGAAAAGCATAAACATGCTTTCGGGGATCTTGAGCACGTCCTCCATGGCCCGGGCGGTCCTGGGCTCGAAGTACTTGACGCAGTCGTACCCGACGTACCCCACGGCGCCTCCGCTCATGGGCGGCAGGTTCAGGTGGGGGATCTGGAGCACAGTCTTCTCCGCAAGCTCCCTCTCCAGCCCCGGCAAAGGGTCCGTCTCTTCGCCATATCCCGGCCCCGTCTGCAGCACCTTCCTGGGTCCTGCGCCGACAAAGCTGTACCGACCGACTTTTTCCGTCGCTGCGGATTCGAACAGGAAGGAGAGGTCCGACTTGCGATGCGCGCTGATCTTGAGGTAGGCCGCCGAGGGTGTGATCAGGTCCGATGATATCTGGCCGTAAACGGGGACGAGGTTCGGTTGCTTGGCGCCCGAACCGCCATCTCGGTATTCGGAGAGGTGCTTGCGCACGTCGTCGAGGGAGGGGACAATTAGGTCCTGTAGCACACTAGAGGTTAGCTACCAGGAGGATGCAATCAATGTAGCTTGGGTGCTCGTGCGAGTTCGCGGGATGGGCACACACTGCTTCCATGGTGCCGAATTGACCACGATCTTCGCTTCGGAGAATTGAGAACCTCTCCAAGCACTTGTCGGGAAGTTTATCTATGTATGAATTGAAAACGCGGTGGCTCACAGTTTGAAGCTGTCGTGGCCCGTTCCTAAAATCAATTGCCATCATGGAACATTCCTACTCGAAGTAGGTTGGCCATACGGCATATAAACATATTTCTAATTGAGTCATAGCATTGTGCGTCGTACCGTCCCCGATTGTTGCATACACTGCGGGGATCCATAGCTGATGACGAAGGTGGGGAGACTCAATTTTCGGTGTAGCCATCATACATACGCCTCTCACCCAAATGGTTCCCATTCTGTGTGGACTCTTGGCTTTTACTCAAATTATTTCTCATTTTCGGTTTCACGGTGCTGCGGGTGTTGTTTCGTATTTTGGTTCCTTTTTCTAACTTTCCACGGCCAGCACCTTAGCACCAACCAACTTTGCATCCTTCCCCAGTCCCAGCGAGCTCAGCACCCAATACTCTACCCTCGTACTTCCATGTCCGTGTTGTATCTTGTAAACCATGAGCGGGTTTCCCGCGGTGGCTTCCTCCACGGCCCTAACAATGTCTCCGTACTCTCCCTTGGGGTCCCACGCCGTGCGGTCCATTATCTCTATGAGCTTCTCCGCATCGCTTGGGCTGTCGTGACCGATGAGCTTGGCCAGTTGTTCTGTTTGTCGTGCGGCATGGAAACATGATTTATATTAGCCAACAGACCAGTCCACTCCGTCGGGGGCTAGGTACGCGAGCGGGGTAGATGGATAATGACACCATAAGCAGTAGACATAGAAGTGTGTGAACGTATGTAGGGAGCGGACAATAGCAAGAGACGAAGGGGCGTAGCGCCCATGAGTCGCATCAGTGGTCGCGATGGAAGACGCTGTCATGAGGCGGGCCATATCTCGAGACCAGGGTCGACAGTCACGACAGTCTAGAAGAAGCAACGGAATAAGAAAAAGAAAAGAAAAACATGCCTTCGTCAGGCAGTTCCTTTCCAGACTCCTGCCACTTGAGGACAACAGGTACGAACGGCTCGTCGGCGTCGCTCGTGTAAAATCGGTCGGTTGTAACCTCCTTGATCTCGGCCGGCGTGGATTCTCCTTCGTCCATAGTCTTGAAGTCCTTCTTTGTGGGTGGCGAGGCGGATGACGTCTGGGCCACACCGGCGCCGGGCGCCTGGTTGGCCTTGTTGAGGAAGGCCATGTAGTCGTTGTCGGAAGACATATTTAGAACGGGGAGGGTGGGCCTGAGACCTACGGCCAGGCTTCGGGTAGATGATAGGGCTCGTCGAGGCTGCTGTGGCTGCTTGAGTAGATGGGCGTCTGCGAGATGGGTAATTGGTAAGATCTTTGGGGCGGCGCTTATTCGAACAGTAGGATCAAACAAACAACACGCCCGACGTCGACCGAGGGGCTTTAAAAAGGTAGGTGCTTGATGGAAGGAACTGCGACACGCCATTGCCATCATCAGCTTGGTCAGATGGACGATACAGGCACTGACTGGTAGGCTTGACAGGGCCTTGCAATTGCTGGTGCATGCAAATTCAATGACGCAACCATAGGAAAAGGCTTAGCCTATCTATCGGCAGTCTCCTTGCGGAGGTGCACCTAAAAATGGAGTGCCCACAGTCGCTCTACAGCAGAATCAGCCGTCCTCGTTTTGTACGTCATGGAGCACAACCCCAACATCGCGGGTCTGAGTAGGCTAAGATATGTATATTGGATGTATCCTTTACACACATCAACATCCGTCTACACATAAATATGCATTCACCGGCACCACAATCCTCTGGACTTTCAGCCGTTAAAGAGCTATTTTTGGAATGGTTATTTTTGGATTCAACCCGCCTCTAATAGTCAGACCTATGGGCTTGGCACATCGATCAAGGAGTACCTGCATTTCTTCATGGTCCAAGATGATGCTGGAGTTGCCGCGACGTCTGGCTGTCATTCAATGCATTTTATTTTGGGCGACCTAAAAGCCTTGTGGTCGCCGCATGCTCTAGGAATCCGTCCAAACCCCAGCACGCCATAGAAAATAAAGAAAGCAGCCCGACGCCCAAATGCCATAGAACCCAGAATACATCACGCTCCGTTTTTCAAGGCCTTTGCAATGTCCTTCTTGAGGGTACCCTGGTATTGAGTCTTCTCGTTCTTGGTCTGGAACGCACCGTGACCGAACTCGGACGAAGTGTCGATCCATTTGAGCTCAACCTTCTCCAGAGCCCTCCTAGATGTGTGTGTGAACATTGACTTGCGGAGGGTCATGATCCTCTTCTTCACACCGGGAACGGATCCCTTAAGCATGACCCAGTCGTTCTTGATCTCGCCATAGCGGACCCAACCACCCAGACTGTAGTTATCGTGTTAGCAGTCATCGCCACATATACTTAGTATCTTGCAAATAAAATTTAACGGGTAAACATACGGAGTGATGGTCTTTGCGGTGGCGTCAGTCTCGGTGGAGGCGTTGCTCTCGTCGCCAGCCTTTCCAAGCCTATACACCTTGTGGTTGACCGAGGTACGGTGATGGTAACCCATCTGACCGGCACGGGCAACGGTCCATTGGACGTGGGAAGGATGCCAGGCACCGATACAAGCGACCTTGCGGAGACCCTTGTGAGTTTTGCGAGGAAGCTTCTTGGTACCCCAACGAGAGGTGACACCGTTGAATCCGTGACCCTTGGTGACGGCAATGACATCAATCATCTCGTCCTTCTCAAAGATGGTGTCGACGGTCACCTCCTTCTCGAAGAGCGCTTGGCCGAATTCGACCTTGTCAGCGACGGAGCCACCGTTGACCTGGATCTCCATGAGGTGGGCTTTCTTCTGCTTGAGAGGGGTCATGCGGATCTGGGTGTGGGTGAGGACGCGGACGACGGCGCAGTACTTCTTAATACGCTCGAGCTCCTTAGTGATGGAGGCGCCATTGGCTTCGGAGTGCTTCTTGGCGTACTTAGTAAAGGCCTTCTTCTTGCTCTTGTACCAGTTCTTGTAGAATCGGCGCTTGACTTCGTCGGAAAGATGCTCGGCCCAAACGGTTGTGAGCGATCGGAGGCCGCGAGGGGTTTCGATGTAGCCAACCAGACCAACAACAACCATCTGCAAAAAGTGAGATGTTAGCCATAGGCACAAATAAGCATGCACCCAGCGGGCTGTGTTGTTCGTACCGGAGGAGTATCAATGACGGTGACCGCCTCGACAATCTCCTTTTTATGAGACTTGGCGCCAGGGCGATCAAGGTCGCGCACGATAGTAGTCATGCCAGCCTTGTAGCCCATAGCGGCAGTCAGATGGACCTTCTTCTTGGGGTCATCCTTGGGGAAACTAGAGGCAGATTTGGGGAAAACGATTAGCTGCAATCCTATCCGTGCTGTCTCTTTTCTCTTTTTTTTCTTCTTCTCTCTCTCTCCTCCTCCAAGTTGGCTGCCCAAATGCTGCATGTCTAGAGGTGAATCACAGCGGTACAGCAGAGGGGGGAACTCGGGCGCAAGGGAACACTTACGACTTGACCCGACCACGATGGCGGGCAGCACGCTTCCTGGGGAGGAAGGCAAGAGAACCGTGGCGAGGAGCCTCGAACTTACGGTGAGACATGGCGATTGATTGATTTGACGATGCGGTGTAAAATCAATCGACAAGAAAAGAGAAGAGTAGTTGTCGTGAACTGAACAAATGTGTCTGGGGAAACTCTGGGTTAGAGCTCAAAAAAACTCCCGAAAATTTTGGTGGAGAGTGGGGCAGGGGTTGGGTTGACGAGCCCTAATTCCCACACGGAGGTTCGCACACAACTTGAACCACTAAAGTCACCACACCGCCTTTGGATGTTCGCAGAATACGATGTGATCACATGACTAATTAGGACTTACGGATCCTTCCTGTTCTACCGCTAGCAGGCTCCAATTAAACTACTACAAATTCCACAACACCAGTCACTACCATGACAATTACGTCTACAGAATCACCACGAGAGACTAGTAGATGTAAGGTGCAGACCACATTAGATTAATATCGACTGTTGATTCACTAAAGCAGGACTACAGACACATCGTTTAAATACAGGATAGCTACATTTCTCAGAAAACGATGAGCACAGGCACATTTCGCTGTTTACAATGATATATTTTCCCGACGAACTAAAATTTTTAAAATCTGCAAGGCTCCCTGGGGCAAATGAGCACCGCCGAAAATAGATATATCGAAGTCTAACTTGGGGAGGACAAATTTTAGCAAAGTGAAGGAAAAGGGTCGGCGATATGAACAAGTTCGAACGTAACACACTGTGAACTAGAAAAAAAGACGAAAACAATGCTGCTTAAAACCTTCTTCAAAGCAGGATTCAAGGCTCGTTTTTAGGGGCAGGACCCACCATGCCATTGATACTAGCACTGGTGGGTGTGGCGTTCTTTGTATCTCCCACAGTGGAGCCAGGCCCGGAAGCCGGTCCAGCTCCAGCATTCTTCTTGTCTTCCTCATCATCATAGTCCTCTTCATCTACTTCCATCTTTCGAGCAGCCCTCTCTGGTTCGTTCATGGGGGGTGGAAGAGGGGGTGGAAGTCCTTGGCTCTGAGCTGGGGTGGGGGCATGCTCCATCCTTTGCCTCTCGTCTGGGACAGATCCCGGGCCCGGGGGGTATTCCTTGGTGGCAGAGCCTGGAGGCGGGGGTGGTTGGCTATCATGCATGATACCAGGCATTGGTCCGGAAGGGCCAGGAGGCCCATGATGGATCGGGGGCAACTGAGGTCCTGGACCGTGGTTGGGAGGGTGGTGAGCAGCTTCCGAGGGATGGTAGTTATCTGCTGCTTGTTGGCGTTGCTGCTCATCAGCCCGGCGCATGTCGTCCGCACGCCTCTGCTCATCGGCGCGCCGTTGCTCATCCATCCTACGAGGATCATCGAAACGGCGATTCTCCGAGGAGTTGCGGCGGTACGCATCACGGAGCGGAGTGGAAGGGCGGCGGTGCATTCTATCCTCAACGCGAGCCCTATTCTCGTCGGAGGCCTGCTTCTTGGCAGCATTCTGCTCCTCTTCCCACTCACCTAACCGCTTGCGGCCGACAGATGGGGGGCGCTGGTCATGCTCCCTCTGCATCATCACTTCTTGAGCCATTGGCAAGGGAGGGTGAGAAGGTCCACTGGTCTCGATGCCTCCCTGCATGGGATGGTCCGGGTGGTGGCCATAAGGGCCCTGCGGTTGCGGGTACGCTGACTTTGGGGACGGCATACGGTTGTCATGCAGCGGCCGAGGGTCCTGTCTAGGGCTTTCACGGTAAGGTCCCATTGGGTTTAGTGAGGGTGGCCCATTTGCAGGACCTGGGCCGCTCATCTGGGCAGGTCCCATCATGTATCCTCGAGAAGCAACGGCCTGCTGGGGTGGTGCTTGAGACTGAGGTGGCTGCTGCTGTGGCTGGGGTGGCTGCTGTTGAGGGGGAGGCTGCTGCTGGGATGGGTGAGGGGGCGGAGGGCCTTGAGCTTGGTAATGACCCGGGGGTGGTGGCGTTGGACCGCGACGAAGGGGACCAGTCGGGCGCGTACCTTCACCCGGGTAAGGCCTCATCTCCTGACGGGGGCTTGGTTGTCGCATAGGAGGAACAGGGGGTCCGCGGAATTGTTCTCCGGCAGGTGTTCTCTGCTGCTCATAGGGATTGGCTGGTTGAGGAGGAGGGTTCATCTCAGACAACCTCGACCAAGATCCTGGACCAGGGGGAGGACCTGGAATTGGCTGGCCTGACTGAGGCGCAGAGCCTCCCCACTGCGGTGTCGGGGGTCCCACGGCACCAGATGCTTGATATGCCTGCGGATGAACGTCTGTAGGCATGGGAGCACCTCCTGGCTGTGATCCATTGGCTTGTCCACTGCGGAGGAGCTGGAGGCGAGCTTTGATGTGAGGGTTGTTGGGATCGAGGTCCGCAGCGCGCTGATAAGCGTCCAACGCATCGTTGATCTGGTTGTTGCAGCTTTCATATAGCGTACCAAGATCATACCAAACCTCCGAGATGTACGGGTTGAGGCGGATGGCGCGACTGTAAGCGTCGAGGGCATCGCGGTATTGGTTGATCTGGTAATACAAAACTCCAATGGAGCACCAGAAGGTTGGGTTGCGACCATCTCGGTAGACGGCCTGCTGGTAGGCTTCATACGCCTTGGGGTATTTTTGCTGCGACATGTAGCAGCGGCCGAGCAAGTACCAGCTCTGGGGATCGCTATTGTCGGCACTGACAGACTTCTCGAGATACTCAATAGCTCGCTCTTGGCTATTGAAGCTGTTGCTCTGCTGGTGGTGAAGCCAGCCAAGCTGCTGAAGGACCTTGGCGTGATTGGGATCACGCTCCAAGACCCTCTGGTAAGCAGCCTTTGCATTATCGTACTAGACGCGAGAATAATTCTTAGTAAACCGCAATCTCATTGCACCGTGAGGTTGAGAGAACTTACGTCTTTTTGCTGCTCATGAACATGCCCAATTTGAAACCAGATGTCCTCCTCCGTGAGGGGGGGAGGAGGAGACTGAATGATATACTTAAAGCATTCCAAGCTGGGGCCATACTTTTGCTGTTGTTTATAGATTATGCCCAGCCGGAAGTAGATCTCGTTGGCCTTTTCGAAGTCGGGCTGCATCTGCATGACTTGGGAGAACGCCTCTTCGGCATGCTCCAACGACCCATAACGGTCATACAGAATACCGATACCGTACCAAAGCTTAGGCTCCTAGGGAAGCGACAGTAAGTCAGTCCTTATTCATGTGATTCCATCTTGCAAATCGCGGAACACAACATACCTTGGGATCGCGCATGTTTACAAGCGCGCTCTGGTAGGCGGTATAGGCAGATTGTAGATCGTCCATCATAAGATAGCAGTGGCCCAAGCTACCAAAAGCTTCGCCATGGTTACGGTCGACCTTGAGGATTGCCTGCAGATAGTCGACGGCCTTGCGGAAATCCTCGCGGCCTCTGTAGATGAGACTGATCGCGTTCATGGCCGCGATGGACTGGGGGTTCGCGCGAAGAGCGGACTCATATGCAGCCATGGCATCTTCGATATTTCCCATAATTTCAGAGAAGCTCCCTGTGCAACAGCGAGTCAGACAAATTGCGACGTCAAGGATGTGAAGGCAAGTTGAGCGATGAGAACATACCAATTTGCATCCATGTTGCCTCCGTGATTTGGGAGAGCTGTTGAACCAAGGCCGATCTCCATTGTTGCTGAGGAGCTCCTTGTGGTGGTGGTGGGACAGCACCTGGGGGTGGAGGAGGAGGTCCAGGGGGCCCATGATGCATTTGCACCTGCATTTGAGGCGAAGGGTGATGGTTTGCCATGATGCGGGAATGAATGGAGGACTATGTCGTGAAGTGTTGAGAGAACAACTGTTGTCGTGGTGCTGCAAGTTTACGCAAAATGCTCTATGTGGGTGGCTCAGAGCCGCACAAAAATCTACTCAATGGCGAAGGTGGGCGGTCGGGAAAAGATAGGACAAGGCGCCGCGCCAAAGGCAGTTGACATCAGGGGATGGAAGAAGAAGAAAATACACGAGCACACTCGAAGCACTGTGGAATAGGAAAGGGAAAGGAGTAACAATTAAGGACTAAGAGTCTGGGTTGGATGAAGCCAGGGACTAAGAGGGGCAAACACAATTGGGTGGTGTTTGGGTGTGGGAAGTGTTGCTTCGAGAGAAGAAAAGGCATGGTGGTAAGGAGAAAGGAAGAGAAGGAGGTAAAGGTCGACTTGGGGGAAGGAGGGCGGGAACGAGATTCAACAGAAGGCGGGTACTACCCTAACCCACGAGCTTTCCCAGTCTGCTTAATATGGAATGGCTGCTTCGTGGCCAGCCGGCGTGGGGCTAGGTGGAGCCAGGGGTGTCTTTACCGCGCCGCAGGGTTCTCACCCGGTTCATCCAGGTACCTCTTCCGTACCGCAGACATGCAGCCGCACACTGACACAGCACACGACTGGACCACGGTCCCATCGTCATGTCCCATCCATCATCCTCGTTCGATGCGCCGCCGACCCGCTTCTCGCGTTCTGGGGCTTATTTGGTTTTTTTATTTCTCCTGTTGCAGAATGCACGGGTGTCACTTCCAAGGACGCACCTTGCTCCACCCACGCCCCTGTCAACCCACTCCACCACCCTTGCACCACCAGAAAAGCCTAGTCTTGGCAGGGTACCTCCACTTTGTATCAAATATACATAGTATGTCATCCCGTCCCAAGAAAAGCTGTGGTACATACAGGACGGTGGCACCCGCAGCTTGCCTGGGCTCCACCCGCTGCTCATCATTCCAAAAGTCACGAGACCTTGGCTGCAGCCTCCAACCTTGGATGGTACATACCCGTCAGCCAACGTGTATCCGTTTTCAGAGCCTCAGGCATCAAGATATCTTTCCCGTTAGCAGCTCCGTGCGTCGCATGCAAGCCAGACTAAGGTTGATGGTTGCTACTGTAGCTAGGGACGCTAAGCACTGCTACAGTAAAGAATTGGCAGTCAAGGCCGTGTCTCTCAGCCACGTTTCTGCCAGAAAATGACAGCCAAAAAGTTAACGACTTGTTCATCAGGGCCGCTCGCATCGACCCCATCATCCTAACTTTTGATTCATAAGGGGGCGGCGTTCCCCTCTCACCCAGCACCCACTAATCTGGCACGGTCCTACTCTAGGGGTTCTTCTTTTTTTCTCTGAACCATTCCTAACCTGACTTGCACAAGCTGCGATCCACCCGAATTGCTGATGATGCGCCCCCCTCCGTTTGCCATTTCCCACCAGTCCCCAGTTCCAAAAATTAAAAGAGAGTGTGTTAGGCAAGAAGAGGCCAGTGCAGCGGGAAGCGTAGCCTCGATCAACTGGAAAGGAAAATGGGAGTGTGAGCTGTTTAGCCGTTGAGTTTGCGGAGTGATTGCTGTTAGCAATAGGCAGGTTTAATGCTGGTTGACAGACCCGCAGGATCGCTCACTGTTTCCCCCTTTTCCCGCTCCTTCGATCTACTTTCTATGTCCCGTTGGGAGAAAAAAATGCACGATGTACGCCACTGTCACACAACGGTCGAAGTTGAGTGCGGTATTAGCGCATGAGCGTGGCAGTTTGTTACCTGTCGCGAGTGTCTATTATGCTCATCTTGTTTTACGCTATCATCGTACCTACATTTAGAAATAGCTGTTGAAGTTGCTCCCGGCCGAATCTTCGTGATTCATGGCAATCTATTATAGACACGGTAATTACAAGATATTACGATGCAGTATATGCTGCGGTATGTAACCTGTTAGCAGCCCTCGGTGAACTTGTGGGTTGTAACTTGCAGGTCTTACCACATCACCCGCATGCACGCGAGAAATAGGGTCGGAGTAGTGGACGAACGGGGGTTTGCTTTGGGGAAAGGATAATGTGGTGGCTATAACTAACCGCAGCGCCGCAGACTATGTAGGTTTCGATAATACTCCGCGTCGCTGATGTCCATTGCTGCAGGAGACAGCATGTTGAAAAATGATAATTGACGATTCAAAATAAATGGAGTTTCGGAGCATTGTCGCGCACGTTATTCGAATGTACGGACGTTGATGTGATGATATCTGGGGTGAGCTATTTTCTTTTTTTATAATGATCTGGGTCGGTACTGGAGGTATTATTTCTCTGCCCCTCCTGGTTGTAATTTGGGAGATCGCCTTTTGCACGCACAGTGTGTCGAACGCAACATCCCCGAGTCGTGTAAGCAGTGGTGGCAATCCTCTGATGAGGCCGGATGGACCAAGCTTCCCTTTTCTATAAAGGCCCGTCACTGTGTCTTGTTTCGTGTTCTATTTGATTGATGTCTCGCTCCTTTCCCTCCGGTGTGTGCTCGGTCGGGCGTCTGCTGCAGGTCAGTCTTTTCTTGTCCACCATTTCCGCTCTCCCAGTTTCGTACGCCGTGGTGGCTTCACACCCACGACCCGTGGGCGGCCAGCCGGTCGGTGGATTTCTCCATCACTCTAGTCCATGGCAGGCATTAGCGGTGGCTGTCTCTCATCGCAGCTTAGCGCCATGCTTGTACCTGGGCCGTGGTGGAACCGTGTGGGCGCATCAGGATCCACGCAGAAAGAGCAGCAGTACGTACCGGCGACAAGCAAGTGACTTTCGCGGCCTTGGCCTCAGAGGCTGTTTCCCACAATCCATTCCAAGGGTGTGCGTGAAACGCCGAAACTACACGCCCACACCCATGGATCCTTTCCTTTCTTTTCTTCTTCTCCGTCTCTGCTCCTCTCCACACCATCATCCCGGGCCACGCGCATACACACCCCTCTCTTACACCCTCCCCGTTCCCCCATCCATCCATCCAGCGAACTCCCCGTCCATCCAGCGAACTTCCCGTCCATCCAGCGAACTGCCCGTCCATCCTTCGTTCTCCTTGCCCACACCATCCACACACCCCGGCTAGACGACACAACCGGCCAAGGTACAGGGCTCTAGAACGGGAAATATGTACTTCCTCGAACAGGGCCTTTTTTATTTGGTGGGGGGGGGGGGGGGGGGGGGGGGGGGGGGGGGGGGGGGGGGGGGGGGGGGGGGGGGGGGGGGGGGGGGGGGG